>JAQZBX010017290.1:0-35724 GCA_029593785.1 Cabassous unicinctus | reverse complement strand
TTTTTTTTTTTTTTTTTTTTTTTTTTTTTTTTCTCATTTTCATTTATTTCTGCTCTAATCTTTATTATTTCTTTCCTTCTGCTTGCTTTGGGATTGGTTTGCTGTTCTTTTTCTAGTTTCTCAAGTTGTTCAGTTAAATCTTTGAGATTAGCTCTTTCTTCTTTTTTATTATAGGCATTTAAGGCTATAAATTTCCCTCTCAAGACTGCCTTCACTATATCCCATAAGTTTTCATATGTTGTGTTCTCATTTTCATTTCTCTCAATATACTTACTGATTTCACTTGCAATTTCTTCTTTGACCCACTGATTATTTAGTAGTGTGTTGTTCAGCCTCTGCACATTGTGAATTTACTTTTTTCCTGTCTATTATTTGGTTTCCAGTTTCACTCCATTATAATCTGAGCAGGTGCTTTGTATAATTTCAATCTTTTTATATTTATTGATAGCTGCATTTTAACCTAACATGCGATTTATCCTGGAGAAAGATCCATGGGCACTTGAGAAGAATGTATAACCTGCTGAATTTGGATGCAGTGTTCTGTATATGTCTGTTAGATCTAATTTGTTTATCATATTGTTCAAGTTCTCCATGTTGATCTTCTGTCTAGTTGTTCTATCTAAAGACGTGAGTGGGGTGTTGAAGTCTCCAATGACTATTGTAAAAATGTCTATTTCTCCCTTCAGCATTGCCAGAGTTTGTCTCATGTATTTTGGGGCACCCTTGTTAGATGCATAGATATTTATGACTGTTATATCTTCCTGGTGGATTGGCCCTTTTATTAATATATAATGGCCTTCTGTATCTCTTGCACATTTTTTTGCATTTGAAGTCTGTTTTGTCTGATATTAGTGTAGCTATCCCTGCTCTTTTCTGGTTACTATTCACATGTAGTATCTTTTTCCAACCTTTCACTTTCAGTCAGTTTGTATCCCTGGGTCCAAGGTGAGCTTCTTGTAAGCAGCATATGAATGACTCATGTTTTTTTTTTTTTTAATCCATTCTATCAGCCTGTATCTTTTGATTGGGGAGTTTAATCCATTCATATTCAATGCTATTACTATAAATGCACTGTTTACTTTCTCCATTTTATTCTTTGGTTTTCATAAGTCATCTTGTTTTTGTCTGTCTTTTCCTTTTTTTGGTTATCCTTTCTGCTATTCTTTCTTCTATACTCTCCTCCAACTCTCTCTCTTTTGTCTTTTTCTTTCAGGTTCTAAGGCTTCCTTTAATATTTCCAGCCAAGCTGGATTCTTTTTTTGCAAACTCTTAGTTTCTGTTTGTTTGTGAATATTTTATACTCACCTTCATATTTGAAGGAGAGTTTTGCTGTATAAAGAATTCTCAGCTGGCAGTTTTTCTCTATTCTGATTGGGGTATGGTGTGCTTCTTGGACATGTAAGTTCATTTTTTTATTGAGAGTTGGGAAATTTTCAGCCATTATTTCCTTAAATACTCTTTCTGCCCATTTCCCCTTCTCTTCTCCTTCTGGAACTCCCATGACACATATGTTGTTATGTTTTGTGTTGTCATTCAACTCTCTGAGCCCCTGATCAATTTTTTCCATTCTTTTCTCTCTCTGTTCATTTCTTTCTTCAATTTTAGCTGCTCTGTCTTCGGTATCACTTATTCTTTCTTCTATCATTTTGAGTCTGCTGTTGTATGCCTCAAATGTGTTTTTGATCTCCCTAATGTGTCTTTCATTCCCATGAGTTCTGTTACTTTTCTGTTCAGGATTTCAAATTCTTCTTTGTGTTCGCTCAATATCTTCTTTATGTCATTTATCTCTTTAACTATATTGCCTTTCAACTCATTAATTTGATTTTGGGAATTTGTATGCATCTCACTGGTTAGTTCTCTCAAGTTCTGTACCTCTTCTGGGGCTTCAATGTGCTCCTTTTCTTGGGCCATGTCTTCTATTTTCTTAGTATGGCTCATAATTTTTTGCTGATATTTAGGCATCTGATTAGGATGTAGTTTAGTCATATGCTCAATCTCTTTCTCTTTTGTAGGGATTTAGTGGCAGGAGGCTGTGTGTTACCACTGCTCTTTGATATTTGGCTCAACCTGGATTGTTAGGATTGTCCTGCTGGTTACTCAAAACTGGGCACTGGACCCAATAATTGGTTGTAGAGTTGCTTCCTAGGGCCTTGGGCAGGGAAGCTATAGAGACTGGAAAAAGCCTCTCTTATTTATTTTTTAATTTTCTTGTGTGCACTTCCTCGGTCTACCAGGACATGGTGCTTCTTGGAAGATCTCAGTTCAATGTCTGGTTGGAGGGTATTTTGCAACACAGCCCTGGATCAATGTGATAGAGCCTCCTGTCTGGAGGCTAGGAGGATTGTAATTCAAACTTTCTCTCAGACAGTTCTCCAGCCTTCTCTGGCAGCCCCCTGCCTTTTCCCCCTGGCTAGGAAATATTTCCACTCCCTTCTGAGTCCTCAACAATCAGTCCCTGTTAGTAATGGAGGGGACTGGGAGGGTTGCATATCTTTAGCCCCTTGCAGGCTCCAAGACAAACAATGGAACAGCACCACCAGGCCTGGAAGGGCTCTTGGGACACAGCAGACCAAATCTGTGAGTCAAAAGCTGAGTCACCCTTAGGCTTTGTGTGTGTCTCTCTCCCCTTTCCTGGGGAGGTAGATCCCTGGAGGTCCCTTTGTCTGTAGTCTACGACCCAGAGGCCCGAGAATTCTTGTGTCTTTAGTGTTGGGTAGGATGCCACCAGAAGCTGCAGGTTTCAATTCATGGTTCTTCCTCACGATTTCCCTTCTTTGTCCCTGTCTCCACTGGGTGGTGTCCAGCCTTCACCTGGTGTCCTAAAGCCTAGTAGATCTTTTCTGGGGCTGTTTCAGCCTGTCCTCTAGCTATTTTTCTGGAGGAGAAGAGATTCCCATGTCTTACTCCCTAGGGTGGGTCTTAATTCTCTTACTGGAGTCCTTTATAAAAGGAGGACTAGCAAAGTTGCAGATACAGGAAAAAAGTTGCAGTGACAGAGAGAAGCCTCCAGATTTAATGAACCTGGGAAAGAGAGAGAAGCCACTGGCAGAGCAGCCCAGAGCTGAAGCAACAAGTCCCAGAGGAGAAGGAGAGATATGCAGTCCCAGCCATGTGCCCAATCACCTATAGCTGAGCTCAGGGAGAAAGTGAGCCTGGAGAAGAAGAGACCAGCAGAGCCACCATTGTGCATTGCCATGTGGCAAGAGTCCAGGTTCACCAGCAGGTGACCTTTGGTGAGACAGCCCCTCTGATGATGCTTTGATTTGGAAATTTACACAGCCTTAGAACTGTAAGCTTTTAACCTAATAAATTCCCATTGTAAAAGCCAAACCAATTCTGGTGTATTGCCCCCAGCAGCTTTTAGCAAATTAAAACAAGTATATCTAAAAGCAATTCTTCTTTGAATTAAGAGAATAACAAAATCTAACTTAGTATTAATATACTTAGGGTAGATGCTAACTTAAGGCCTAGAATTGCTGTGATATGAAACTAGAATTGAATTACCTCCAAAGTTGTTCTCACTTTTTGTTTTACAAATTAGTTTTAAAAATAATGTAATTCACCTTTCAGAGATACCTAACATTGAAAATTCAACCATTTTCTTCTAATTAAATATGAAGGTCATACACAAACTGGAAGTGAAGTGGCTTTGATGAAATAGAGTAGACATCAATGACTTAAAATTTATTTAAAAATAAAAAGCACAGTCACTAACTAGTTATATTTGCTTCATAGTAGTTTTTATTTTGAATATTTACCTTGATATACAAATGGCTTGCCCTTTTGTATATTTGATTAAATACATGAGTTAGAATCAGAAACATATACTTGTGATCAATTATCTTCTAAGAATTTATATAAAGCCAAAAGGATTGTTTAAAATTCTCCTAAAAATTGTCAAGTAAGAATGATATGCTTAATTGGCTTAATATAAATTAGAAATATACATTAAAATAGCTTTGAACAGAAACACAAAATGCTTAAAGGTATGTACAAATGGAAAAGCTAATTTTGGTTCATGAAAATTACCATCCTATCCAGTTCTCAAATTCTAAACATGAGTGAAAAAATTTAAAGCATAAACAAAAATTTCAAAACTATCCTCACTAAAGTCATACTTAACCAAAATCTGTAAAACAAGTGGAAGTGAATATTTGCTTTTGTAATGATTTACCCACCAAGATCAATTGCTAACCAAGTTAATTCATTTGACCAGTCTGTTTTTTGATCAACAAATTTGTAGTTGGGTGAACTAGGAAAAATAATGCAAAACAGTTAGCCCAGGCTTTTTCCTAAATGTCATCTAGATCTCTTCAAGCAAGAGTTCTCTTCTTCCCTATGCTTGCTTCTTTTGAGATAAAAGGAAAATATGGTATTTTGAAGATCTTTAGCTGATAATTCTCTATACTATAGATTATAATCACTGTTAGAACAAAGAACAATTGATTGTAATACTAATACAAAAGATGGTAAACTGAATGTTCATTGGCTCTACACATCAAATGTTCAATTGGGATGATTTCCTCTCTATATTTGTTTGGGACTATGGCAACATGAAAACCATATGGCTAGGAAATATATTATCCAGTTTTTTTTGGATTGTTTATTTTTAAATAAAAGTGTTGCCTACAAAAAGTAAAACAATTAGAGAATTAACAATTGTCCTAAATTACATTTTCCCAGTGCCTGATTGGTAAGTGATAATGTATATTATAAAATACTATATTTAGAATGTGAAATAAAAAATTATATTTCCAAAATTCTAATTATTATACCAGGTTGGAGAAGTCATTTATTTCTATGAACTTCAGTTCCTTCATTTACAAAATGAGACAGTTGTTGGATTAAATAATCTCAAATTATCTATATCTGTCTATCTATCTATCTATCTATCTATCTATCTATCTATCTATCTATCTATCTATCTATCTAAATCATCTACCCATCTTTTCTGATAATACTTTTGTGATACACCTGTCAAAATTTCTTCTGCATTGAACGTTTATTTTCACTTTTTGGATTTGATTGGTTAATTGTAAAGACAATAACATAATGTTTAAGTGTTTAATGTTTCACTATAGGAATAGAAGATAGGAGAAACTGAATAAAATGCATAGTCACCACAGGCCTAATAAACATTACCATGATATGAATATCTCTTACGTTGAAGTGAAAAAAATATATTAGTATCTCAGTTCATAATTATGAGGATTGTAAAATGCCCAAGGGGAAGAAAGTCGTGGTGAAACTAATGATACCGTAGTGCTCCACCTTTTCAGCTTCATCTTTAACCTGAACTACTTCTTCAATATCATATCCTGTTTTACCTCTTTTCCTCTACTTATTCATGTTATGGTGACTCTTGTAGCCTACTTGGCCTTGCAGAAATTCAGCTCACAGTGGTCACTGGAAAATGTGGGTCTTTCAACAAATGCTTCACAGTAAAGTCCTGTTTATCCTCACTAATGAATCTAATCCAATCACCAGAATGAAGGCAGTCATGAATCCTGTCCTTTATAGAAATTCCCCATATATCTTCTTTAGATTTGATCATACCTGTCATTTTCTACAATGCTGTACATTTCACTATTCTACAAAGTACTGGGCTATGAAACAGGAGCAATTAGTTATAATCTCAGCACTAATACTTCTAAACTAAGAGAACACAGACATGCAGTTAGCCATCTGTAACTCCTGTTTCATCATCTTAAGAAGACTGGACTAAGAATGCTGCACTGTTCATCCCAGGTAACTCATACCTATGTTCAGTAGGTGCCAGAATTGAGACTAGCTTTTGGAAGTTCTCTTACACAGCAGGACATGATCATTCATTTGTTCAATGAAAATATTTTGACTATTTATTATATTCCAGGATTGAGGATAAAAAAATGAACCTATCTCAAAGTCTCAGAGTTGATTGAGGGAGTGATTACATTAAGTTGCATATGTTTTAGTGTTTGTCTTAGTTTGCTGTGCCTGCTGTACAAAAATACCACAGACTAGTTGGCTTAAACAACAGGAATTTATTGTCTCAATTTTGAATGCTGGGCATAAAAAATTAAGGTGTCAGTGGGATCATACTTTCTTTAAAGTCTGTAGCATTCTGGTGGTGGCTTGCCAGCAATCTGTAACTCAGTTTCTGCCTCTATCACATCACAGTCTCTCTTCCCATCTCTCTCCTCCTACTGTGTCCAAATTTCCTCTTTTTATAAGGATTCCAGTCATATTAGATTAAGGTCCACCCTAATTCTGATTGGCCTCACCTTGACTAAAAACATCTTCAAGGATCATATTTACAAATGGGTTCATATCCATAGGACTGGGGGTTTGGACTTTAACATGTTTTTGTGAGGCATGATTCAATCCTAATAGTGTTAGAGCAGAATTATGTGCTGTGCACTGTACTTTTCTCACACAAAGAATTTCCATTTATGAAGTCCTGAAGTGCTTAATCATATCACTTAGCTTGTTCCTATATTCAATCATCTGAACTAGGGCAACTTTGAGAATGAAAGGTAGCAATATTCATCATTACTCCATGACAATGGGTAAAAACCAGGACTTCCTTGTGCAGGAGGGACAATTGGCCATGGTAACATAATCTTGCTTAGTCTTTACAGCAGATCCTTGAAGTAGGTATTATAAGTACCATTTTGCATGTGAGAAAATCCTAGAGAGTTAGTCCAGGAATAATTCATAGAAGATGTGTGTGATGGTTTGAAGTTGAATGTACCTCAGAAAAATATGTTCTTGAAGTTAATCTATTCCTGTGGGTGTGGATCTAATGTAAGTAGGATCTTTTAGCGATTAGAAACTTAAGTTAAGGTCTCACCCTAAGACCTCATTCAGGGTGGATCTTAATCCTCTTACTGAAGTCCTTTATAAGAGAATGAAATTCAGAGGAAGAGAGAAAAAAGCCATGGAAGCAATAAGCTAGAAACAACGAAACCTGGAAGAGAAGGGGAAGACCAGGAGATGCCACCACGTGTCTTGCCATGTGAAAGAAAAGTTCTGGATTGCTGGCAGCCAGTTTTCAAGAAGAAGGTATCATCTTGATGATGTCTTGATTTGGACATGTTCATGACCTCAGAATGTAAGCTTGTAAACCAATAAATTCCCATTGTAAAAGCCAGCACATTTCATGTTATCTGCTTGAGCAGTTTAGCAGACTAGAACAAAGTGTCACTTAATTTGAAACATGAAACAAAAGTTTGTGATAAAGGGATTAGTATAAGCAAAAGAATAAAAAGAATGGTGCACTTGACTTCAAAGTGGCTTGGAATTCTGGAAGGTGGGTTGTGGAAGGAAATATCTGGGGATGAAGCTGGAAATGTGGAATTTCAGTTGTTGAACATAGATCCCATTCACAGTGTTGATTTTGTTATGGGCTCCTGGTTCAGTCTACTAAAGCCAGGTCTGGTGAAGAAGAGTGTTTTCATTTCCACCTGATCTGAAAGAATTAAACACAGATTACAAAACAGCTGCTTCCAGAGCTCAGCTGTGCTGTCCTTGGGCATGTCCCTCAGATGACTGTGCAGTTCTGTAGTGCTTGTAGCTTTTTGAAGTAGTATAGTGGACACACATTACTTCTCATCTTCTTTTCACAATCATATATTATCAAGAGTCCATTATGAGTTCACTATTATGATAAGGGAAACCCAGATATATCTTATATAGCATCTTCCTTTAATGTATTTACACATGAATGACTATAATCTTGACATACGCAACTACATAAGAAGTTACAAGTAAAGGGATTTTGCTATTTAAAGGACACAGTTTTCTACCAGTCCAGTAGATCAGACCGTGGTAAATTTTTAAAAATTTATTGAAGTATATCACTCATACATGAACATACATAAACAATAAGGTGTATAGTAATAGTTGTGAACTTACAAAACAAACATGCATAACATCATACAGGGCTCTCATACCTCACCCTACCACCAATACCTTGAATTGTTGTGAAAAATTTTTAACTAATGATTAAAGAGCATCCTCAAAATATTACTCCTAACCAAAGTATTTTCCCCCAACCCACCCTAACATTATTATTTTTTAATATCATTTATACATGAACATACATAAACGATAAGTGTAGAGTAAAAGTTGTGAACTTACAAAGCAAGCATTCATAACATCATACAGGGGTCCCATACATCAACCCTCCACCAACACCTTGCATTGTTGTGAGACATTTGTTAAAATTATGAAAGAATGTTGTCAAAATCTTACTACTAATTATAGTCATTATCTTACATCTGGTGTATTTTTCCCCCCAATCCACCCTAATATTATTTTTTACATATATTTTTATTACAAGTTGTAAACTTACAAACCAATCATGCACATGTGCAGAATTCCCAAACAACACCCCTCTATCAACACATCACACCGTGGTGGAACATTTGTTAAAAATTATGAGATAATATCATCTGATTATTACCAAGTCCACAGCGTACATTTGGCACACATTTTCCATACTCCTCCATTATCAACACAATACATCTTTGGCATAGATGCAAGAATATTACATTATTACTGTTAACCACAGTCCATAGGTCACTCCAGTTATATTTTCCCCATGCTTTTCCACATTCCCACCACCCTGAAATAGTGATGTACATCTGTCATAGCTCACAAAGGACACTCTTGCATCTGTACCATCAACAACAATTCTCATCCATCTCTGGTTTACTGTGCTATTCAGTCCCAAGATTATTCTCTAGCTTTCTGTCAATTGGTATTTATATCCCTAGACTACCATTTTCAGTCACATCCCCATTTATAAACCAGCTGTTACTCATTATAGTGTGTTACCATCAACTCTGTACATTTCCACACTTTTACAGTAAAGCAAATTAAAACTTCTATATACATTAAATATCAGTAGTCCATCTCAGTCCTCCTCTTATCTCCTTTAAGAATCCATCACCTGCCACCATGTCTTGAAGATATTTTCCTACATATTCCTCTAGAAGCTTTATGGTTCTTGCTTTTATATTTAGGTTTTTTATTCACTTTCAGTTAAATTTTTCACAGGGTATGAAATAGGGGTCCTCTTTCCTTCTTTTGCTATGGATATCCAATTTTCTCAGAGCCATTGGTTGAATGGACTGTTCTGCCTGAGCTGGGTGGGTTTGACAGGCTAGTCAAAAATCACTTGACCATAGATGTGAGGGTATGTTTTTTAACCATCAAATTGGTTTAATTGGTCTATGTATCTGTCTTTATGCCAGTACTATGCTATTTTTACTACTGTAGATAGGTAATACAACTTAAAGTCTGGAAATGAGAGTCTTCCAATTTCGCTTTTCCTTTCTAAGATGTTTCTGGCTATTCAGGGCCCCTTACCCTTCCAAATAAATTTTGTAATCATATTTTCCATTTATTTAAAAAATACTGGTGGAATTTTTATTGGGACTGCTTTGAATCTGTATATCAATTTGAATAGAATTGACATCTTAATGATATTTAGTCTTTCAATCCATGAGCATGGAATGTTCTTCCAATTATTTAGGTCTTTTTAAAAAATTTCTTTTAACAATGAGTTGTAGTTTTCTGAATACAAGTGCTTTACATCGTTGGTTAAGTTTATTCCTGAATATTTGGGTTTTATCTGTCATATTTTATTTTCACCACTGTTGAAACTTTCAGTTCCTTTTATTGATATAATCTTCATTTCTAGACTCTCTTCCAGGCCTCTCTCTCCTGTCTTTTTTTTTCAGGCTGTAGCACACCCTTTAGTACTTCTTGCAAAGCAGGTCTCTTGGTTACAAACTCTCTCAGTTTCTGTTTATCTGTGAATATTCTAAACTCACCCTCATTTTTGAAAGGCAATCTTGCTGGATATAAGATTCTTGGCTGGAAGTTTTTCTCTTGCAGTATCTTAAATATATCATACCACTGTCTTCTTGCCTCCATGGTTTATGGTGAGAAATCAGCACTTAATCTTATTGGGTATCTCATATGTTATGCATTGCTTTTCTCTTGATACCCTCAGAATACTCTCTTTTTCTTTGGCATTCTGATTAGTATGTGTCTCAGAGTTGGTCTATTCGGATTTTTTTTGGATGGGAGTACTTCATGCTTCTTGGACATGAATATCTATGTCCTTCAATAGGGTTGGGAAATTTTCTACCATTATTTCTTCAAATATTCCTTCTGCCCCTTTTCCCATCTCTTCTCCTTCTGGGACACCCATGACACATATGTTTGCATGCTTCTTGCTGTCCTTTAGTTCCCTGAGACCTTGTTCAAGTTTTTCCAATCTTTTCTTAATCTGTTCTTTTGTATGTTCACTTTCAGAGGCCATTTCTTCAATCTCACCAATC
Organism: Cabassous unicinctus; assembly: GCA_029593785.1. Taxonomy (NCBI): domain Eukaryota; kingdom Metazoa; phylum Chordata; class Mammalia; order Cingulata; family Chlamyphoridae; genus Cabassous; species Cabassous unicinctus. The sequence goes on along the minus strand of JAQZBX010017290.1, from coordinate 25,390 downwards.
TTTTTTTCTGTCTCCTCAAATCTGCTATTATATGATTCCAGTGTATTTTTAATTTCATTTATTGTGCCTTTCATTCCCATAAGATCTGCTATTTTTCTATGTATGCTTTCAAATTCTTCTTTGTGCTTATCCAGTGTCTTCTTAATATCCTTAATTTCTTTAGTCATCTCATTGATTTTATTTAAAAGATTTGTTTGGACATCTATGATTAGTTGTCTTAACTCCTTTATGTCATCTGGAGGCTTATCTTGTTCCTTTAACTGGGCCATATCTTCCTGTTTCTTGGTGTGGATTGTAATTTTTTGTTGGAGCCTTGACATCTGGCTTAATAGAGCATTTATTCTGGGTGCAGTTTTTCACTTTAGTTTAGGGCTTTCTGCCTTTTCTCCCTTGCTGGGTGTGTAGTAGGAGCCAAGGATGTAATTGGTGTTATAAGCTGTGGTGGCTCAAGCTACCCTCATTGCCCTAAGGACCAATGAAGCGTCTCCCAACTTTCTCCTTTGCCAGGGGTAGGGACAGAGCCACAGCTGTGTGGAATAATCCAACTCATGAAGGCCTAGACTGTAGTTGCCCAGAGAGACTGATGAAGTTTCACACCCCTTTCTCCCCTGCCTGGGGCAGGGATGGAGCTGCAGGTGTGGGTAGCAATCTATGCAGTGCAGGTCCAAGATGACCGGGTTGCCCCAGTAGACTTCCAATTATATAATCTGTGCCAGCTAAATGTACCTGCAGTTACCTGGATAGGCTGGTGCAGGGCCCGTCAGCTTCTTCCTGCTAGAGGTGGGGCTGAAGCCTAGCCTATGGCTGCAAGCCAATCTGGGTGAAAGAAACTAGTCTCTACTGTCACTGTGATTTTCAGTCAACCTGGCTTCCCATCATGCTGGGGGTGGAGTCAAAATGGCGCCTACTGGCCTCCTTCTGATTTGGATAGGCTCAAACTTTAGCTGTTCTTAGGTTATACTTTAGCCCGCCTAATTTACTAATCAATAGCTGAAATCTGTGGCCAATGTCTCTTCCTCCCCTGTTTTTGGGAAATGGAGCTTCCAATTTCTGCCATATAATAGCTCCTGGGGTAGCTTGCACTGCCAAAGTAGGATGACCACTGGCCTCCATGGCGAGGCTTGTAATTTCCTGGAGAGGCTGGTGCAGCTCCCCCCAGCTTCCTCTCTGCCCGAGGTGGGCCTGGGGCTTAGTCTAGAGTGGCAATCTGATCTAGATGGAAAGAAGCTGGTCCCTACCAGCACGGTGTTTTTCAGTCAGCCCAGCTTCCCCTCATGTCAGGCGCGTAGTTCAGATGGTGGCCACCGGCCTTTTTATGACTTAGACAGTTCAAACTTTAGCTGTTCTTAGGATTATACTTTCCCCGCCGAATTTAATAGTTGGTAGCTGAAGTTGGTGCCTAACCATCTCTTCCTCCCCTGTTTGGGGAATTGGAACTTTCAATTCCAGTCGCGGAACAGCTCTTGAGGCTGCTTGTGCCTCCAGTGGAGGATGGGCACCGGTTTCCATGGCGCGGAGTGCTTACTTATGAATCTTCTCTGCTGCTAGGCAGTCTCTACTTCCATTCTTTCAAGGATGTTGTAGGATGCACTTCTGGTCTCCTGGATCCCCAAACAAATGCTCTAGATAGCTCTGGGAGATCACCAACTGCCCTGTAGAAGGAGCTGGTTCTAGGAGCTCTTACTCTGCTGCCATCTTGATGATTGTTTCCAGAGAGTGGTATTTTTGACGAGGGGTATTTAAGTTGGTATTTGAAAGAAGGGAAGGGTTTGGACATCCTGAGACATGGATTTGGGGCTGTCAAGGAAGCATAGAGTGGAGAAGGGAGAGAATTTGGATACTGAGGTGAGAAAATGCAAGTGTCATTGAAAAAAATAGTTGTACGGGAGAATCTGGGGGGTCAAGGGGAACAAGGAGAAATAATCCCAGGCACATGATTTAGGGAAGAGTGTCTGGATTAACAAGCAAAGAACACTGGTAATTTCATAGCTCCTGAGTTAGGGAAGATAAGAAATCTTAAACTCTAATAGTTTCAGATATCCTTTCCAAGGCAGAGATTGAAGACAGGGTCTTTAGCTTGATTACCCTCCTTGGGGAAAGAGAAGTCATGGGGCTAAAATTTAAGAGTTTCACCTAAGCCTCCTTAAAAGAAAACACACTATTGTATGCCACTAAACCTGGTTCAAATTATCAGGGTCTACCAGGATTTACCAGTCTTAAAGGCAATATTGCTACCAGGATTTCCTCAAAGGTTTCTGTGCTGGTAGATATGTGACAGGATATCATGGAGCAAGGAGGAGCCTTCTCCTCTAGAATCCACAAGTGATAAACTCCCATATCCTTAAATTGATGCCAGATAGACCATTGAACTACATTACAACTTCATCTCCAAACTCCCCTATCTTAGTTTGCCAAAATTGCTATGACAAATACCATACAATGGGCTGGCTTAAACATCAAGCATTTGTAATCTCATAGTTTTGAAGAATAGAAGTCCAAAATCAAGATACCAATAAGGCCACACTTTCTTCTCTGTTTGGTAGCATTCTGGTGATGGCAATTTTTCATCTAACGGTAATCTTTCTCTCTGTGCATCTAATCTTCTGGTTTCCACTGACTCCTGGCTTCTCCTGATTTCTGTCTTCTTCTGACTGACTACATCAGAATGTGCTTTATTTATAAGACCTCTAGTCTTAGGGATCAAGACCTACCCTGATTCAAACAGGCTACACCATAGTTAATAATATCTTGAAAAGATTCTATTTTCAAATGGTTTCACCCACAGTAGTGTGGATTAAGATTTGAACATGTCTTTTGTGAAGTATATAATTCGATCCCCAACACCTCAAAATGGGCACCCAGCCAAGCTAGCCCATGGGCATGCCACATTATTTCTAGCCGCTTGCCTTTTTTCATTATGTTTTCTTTCTCTGACTTTACCTACCTCACGTTTTTCCCACCTTAGTTTCTGATCCATGCTACAAAGACAAACCAGATGCTTCCTCCTCCATAAAGAGGAGGTTCCATGCCCCAAATGAACTCCCAAGAAGAAGTACTGCCTTTCTAGTGTGAACTTCTACAATGCTTTTTACAATTCTTTTTTGAAACTTTAGTTTCCTGTGACAGGTTTTTGCATTTATCTTTTCTCCCTGCAAAGGTAACCTCCATGAGATATAAACAAAGACAGTTTAAAATATTTCACCTGAGATCATATAGCTCAAGAACAGAGGAAATAGAATTGAAATTTAGTTTAATCTCATCATGACAGCTGCCCTGTTAGACACTTCTTCATCCATTTTTACCTTTTATATCCCCTAGTACGGTGACAACCAACTCTTTGTTGGTTAAAGGTAACACCAATACACATGATTTTTGCTCACCATGATATTGAACATGATTGACATGATTGATATTGTTACAATTTTATTACTGGACATTTAAAACTTTTTATAAGTTTTTAATGTATTAAAGAGAATTCAGGACTTTTCAAACAAAAGGAATTTATTGATCTCTTATTCGAGCAAACTAATAGGATAAATTCAGTATAAATATCAGTCCTCATTTTATTGGTGAACAGATTGAAGTACAGAGACGTTAAAGGGATTTAATTGAGATAATTATTGGTGGGGCTGGGAGTGGGTCCAAGGTGAGCTAACTTCCATCCCATTTCTCTTGCCATTATAAGTTGACGTGCATCCTTCTACAACCAACTACAGGGAAGACAAAGCATTTAGTTTCCTCACTAAATTGCATCACATTGATAGCATAATTATGGGTAGTTGACATATAACTTAAGGAAAAATTAAAAGAGCTAATATTTACTGAGCATCTTTTATGTGACAGATACTTCACACATTTGAAAAATGCCAAAAACAAAGTATTATTATTCCCATTTTATAGATGAAGAAACTGAACTTTAGAGGGATTGAGTCACTTTTCCAAGGTCACACAGCTAGAAAATTGCAGAACCTGGATGAGACTCATTTCTATATAGTCCAAAGTATGCTTCCCACTACTTACAGTGGAAAGGGCAGAACTTGGATCAGTTTTCTTTCTATCACTTAATATTTCCAAGTTTGTTGACCTGTCTAAGCTTAGTTTCATCATATTTAAAATAAAGATATGCCTATCTCAAATGGCTGTTATAAGAACATCATGAGATATAAAGTACTTTGTTTTTTGACTGGCACATAGCAAATAAAAACAAAGAGTAGTCCTCTAGAAACAAGGTCACTGATTAGAGATGGGATTCAAAGGTAGAGTTTTCTGATTCTAAGAATTGCTTTTTCAATTATAATATATATTTTCTGATTTAGTTTCCTGGATGCTAAACAAATAGCATGAAAAGGGTTAGCTTAAACAATGGAGGTTTATTACCTCATGATTTTGAGGTATAAGCAAGGTGATGCTTTCTTCAAGAAGACTGTGGTGTTCTGGGGATGGCTGTTGGTAATCCTTGGTCTTTCACTTTTTCATCACATAGCAATGCACATGACAACGTCTTCTCCCTTCTTCTCTCTGTTCTGTTGACTTCCAGTGTCTGACTGCTCCCCATAGCTTCTCTCTCTTTCTGACTTTTGTTCTCCTTGTAAACAATTCCAGTAATCCAGAATAAAACCCAACTTGATTTAGTTGGGACACACCTCACCTAAAGTAATATCTTTATTGTAAGGTAAAATATTTTATTTATAATGGGCCATCTCCACCAGAATGTGGGCCAAGACCAAGAACATGTCCAAACTGGGGTACACAATTCAGTCAATACCAGTCCACCCTCTGGACCCCAAAAATACATATTATTTCTATATGAAAAATAAATTCTTTCCATCACAACATCCCCAAAAGCTTTAAGTCATTTCAGTAACAATGCTAAGTACAAAGTCTCATCAAAATCAGCTACGGGTATGGTCCATCCTAGGACAAAATTCCTCAGTTAATGGACCTATAAAATGTAAGACTAAAGTCTAGCTTTCAATATACAATGGTAGGACAAGCATAGCATAAACATTCTCATTCCAGAAGGGAGAAATAGGAAGGAAAATAGGGGTCCTAGGTCCCAAACAAGTCTGAGACCCAGCAGGGCAAACTCCTTTAGATTTCAAAGGCTAAGCATCATCTATGGATTGATATTTTGTACTTGGGGCCAGATGGAGAGGCAGCCCCACCCCTTTCAAGCCCTTGCATAGTGGCTAGACACTCCCTTAACACCAGGGCACAGGACCAACCTTTACTGAGTATTGGGGTACTGACAGGGGTCTCCATCAGAGAGGCAAGCCCCACTTAGCCCAAGCATTGGAGTAACTGCATGTGCCCAGAACAATGGGGTATAAAGTTTACCTCCTTCAAGAGCAGGGGCAGAGTCACACTTTTCAAAGATATGGAGGGCCTGCTCTCTTGACCCAATAAGATATTTTCGGCCCAGACATTTGCTTCCATGGTTCTACCTTTGAAGTAGAATGACTTTCCCTTGTATTCCTGGCTGGCAGTGATTCTGCTTATACAATTTTGCAAAAATCCTTGTTGGCTTTGCATGCAGGTCTGGCAGATCCAAACCATCAGACTATAGGACTTTTCACATGTTCTACTTAGATAATTGCATTTCCAAATCCTAACTTCCACTGAATCATATCCATGTTCAGCCTTCTGTTTAGCAAAGGTCTGTTCAGTTAAATGCTCACATGGAAGCTTGTCCTCTGGGGACTCATTTCTTGAAAACTCAAGGAGGTCCCTGATAGAGCTGCTTTGTCCCTAGTCTCAGAGGACACTATCTGGATAGGCTCAGAATTTCCCAAACCATCAATTTCTGGTTTCTTTGTGCTTAAGAGTTCATTTCTTATCTTATCTTATCCCTTTCCTCTTGCATTTTACTATAAGCTACCAAGAGAAGCTAGGTGGTAACTTCTGCACTTAGCTTAGAAATCTCCAAGTTCATTGCTTACAAATTCCACTTTCAATCTGATATCAGAGCACAATTTTTCCAAGTTCCCTGTCACTTTATAAAAAGAATTGCCTTTCTTCCAATTTCTGATCGCACATTCATTCCTTTCTAAGCTCTCATCAGAAGTAACTTAAATGTCCATATTTTCACCAACAGTCTCTTCAAAGCAACCCAGGCTTTTTCTATCAAACACCTCACAATTATTCCAGCCTCAACCCATTACTTGATTCTAAAGATCTTTCCGCATTTTTAAGTATTTGTTATTGCTGTACCCAAATCCTGGTACCAACACTTGCTTTAGTTTCCTGGCTGCAAAAGCAAATATCAAACATTAGGTTGGCTTAAACAATGGGTATTTCTTACCTCATGGTTTTGAGGTTAGGAGAAGTCCAAAATTGAGGCATCAGCAAGACGATGCTTTCTCAAGAAGAGTGACTTTGGGGGATGGTTGCTGGTGATCCATGGTCCCTGGCTTTTCTGCCACATGGCAATGTCCATGGGATGTCTTCCTCCTTCTCCTCCAGGTTCTGTTCATTTCTGGCTTCTGGCTGCCCCTTGTGGCTTCTCTCTCTGAGAGACTTTGGCTCTGCTTCTAAAGGACTCTAGTGATATGGATTAAAGCCCAACATGATTCAGTTGAGTAAGATGTTACTTCAACTGAAGTAACATCTTAAAGAGATCTTATTTATGGTAGGTCTACACGCGCCAGAATATGGACCAAGACCAAGAACTTGTCCAAATTTGGGTACACAATTCTATCCACATCACTTGGTTTGTAATTAATGTTATAAGAAGACCTATTTTCTTAATTTTCACCCAACATATATGATTTACACATTGTGATCCAAAATAGAAACTGAAGGCTAGATTTCTGGGCTGTTTATAGACTGCTAACTCCAAATCTCTCCATCTAGCCGCAGGTTGTTCTTTCTCCATAATGTGACACCAAGGACATGTTTTAAGAAATTCATCATTTGAACTGGGTAATTTTGAACCAGGTCAATTACAACTCATATATAGTAACACCCATTAGAAAACCTGGTGCATCCTGGGTCTTTTATCTCTAAAACTCTTTGGTACCTTTCTTAATGAATGGGTTTGCTGCACACTTTACAGCAACCATTGTTTTCCCCTCAACTTTGACTATATTGCACTGCTGGAAGGGTTTTGTTGAAAGATTGCTGATTTAAACTTTTAGAAACCAATAGTGTGATGGAATTTCAGCGCATTTGAGAAAAAAAATTTATGTTTCCCCTGACCTTTACCTGCTTCTGATACCTGATATTTTGGGATTTTAATTTTTAAAAATTGTGTCCTTGAGACTATACAGAGTCCTATTCTCTTCTATTATCTGTAACTGATACATCAGAGGTAATGAGACTATCATTTGACAAGGATCAGGGAATTAGGGTGGAAAGCATGGAGATTTTCGAGAACCCAGGAAAAAGCTAGGGTTTAATTGAGATGAGAAAAGAGGGAAAAGTAAAGGGGAAATTTTTGATAGCAGAAGGATGACTAAACTTGTTACATTACAATTTTGCTAGCATTAGCCTGTGGGATTGCTCTGTCCTGTATTTTTCTTCAGTTCCCAAGGTCCTAGGGTTTCCCTGAAGACTAAAGGGATACAAATATGTGAAAATGAAAAAAAATTCAGATGCCTTCCACTTTTGAATATTAGGCAGAGTAGACCAAAGGGATCCAATGATGATTAAGTGAAAACAATCTCTTGACATAGGAATAGAAAAGAAAAGGATCTTGTCAAAGGTCACACAGCTAGTTAGTACCAGAACCTGCTTCCATATCTTGATCTTGAACCTTGCACAGCACTCTATGCTGCTATTGGGGCACCAAAATCAGAGAGATAATGTAGTAACTGGATACACAACAGCCTCCTTGTTGGAAAACATTTATCGTAGGTTTGTATCCTCCAGAACCTGGCACATACCTGGCACACAAATGTTTTTGCTGAATATATAAATGGATGGATTCTGAACTGAATCCCTCATACCAACCTTTTCCCCATGTATTTAACAAAATTTGCTCTTACTTTCTTTCAGAGTATAGAATTCTTAAACATTTGATCTTAGCATTTATCATGCCCCTGAAAAAAATCTGCTTTAGAGTGACTGGCTGTTGTTGTTTTTTTTCCAATATCAATTCCTGCCCCTATTTCTAGTCAATATTTGAGCCACCTTTAAGTAAAACAAACGAACAAAAAACTAATGCACCTTGTTCAGTATTTTTCAAAAATATTAATTTATGTGTCATTCAGATAGTACAGTTAAGAATTACAGAAATCCCTTCAAAATGTAAGATTCTCTCTCTAAGTAGATGTTAACATGGGTATTATTTCTTGGAAGGCTATTTAAATTTTCTATTTCCTGTCACAATCTACCACTCTCATTTACCTGTGATAATAACAGATTTTCATTCTTTTATTAAGGCTTTTTCCCAATTAGTTTTTTTAAAGCAGCTTTCACGTCCTTGTTCCGCAGACTGTAGATCAAGGGATTCAACATGGGGATGATAATAGTGTAGAATACAGAAGCCCACTTGTCTTGGTCCAGGGAGTAGCTGGATGTTGGCCTCAGGTACATAAACATGACTGTGCCATAGAAGAGGGTTACACCAGTGAGGTGAGATCCACAGGTGGAGAAAGCCTTAATGCGGCCTTCAGTTGAGTGCATTCTGATGATGGCGATGAGGATGAAGGCATAGGAGATGAAGATGATAAGGATGGTGCTGAATTCAATGAAGCCACACAGACTGAAAAGTAAGATCTCACTGATGTAGGTGTCTGAGCAAGAGAGGGCCAAGAGAGGTGGGATTTCACAGAAGAAGTGGTTGATGATATTGGAACCACAGTAACTAAGGCTGAAGGTAAGGGAAGTATGGGCTACCAAACTCACCAGTCCAATCAAGTAAGAGCCCATCATGAGAGCCAAACAGACCCGCTTGGACATGAGAGTGCTATAATGGAGAGGTCGGCAGATGGCCACAAAACGGTCATAGGCCATGGCCGCCAGGACATAGCACTCAGCATCTACGAAACCTACAAAGAAAGCAAACTGGGTGGCACAGCTGGAGAAGGAGATGACTTTGTGCTTACTTAGGAAATCAGCCAACATCCTAGGGGCAATGGCTGAGGAGTAGCCCAAGTCAACAAAGGAGAGGTTGGAGAGAAAAAAATACATGGGCGTGTGAAGTTGCATGTCTGTTATGATCAGGATAATCATGCCAACATTCCCCATTACATTGATCAGGTAGACCACCAGGAAGACCACAAAGAAGATGATCTGCAGCTGAGGGTCCTGAGTGATGCCCATAAAGATGAACTCAGTCACCACTGAGTGGTTTCCTTTTTCCATCTCTTCAGTTTTAAATGTGCCTGGATTTGATTTCTTGATGATTGTAGTTAAGTACCTTGCCACTGGAAATATTCAAACTAACGATAAAACATCATAAACCAGGGATTTTATGATTATATATATTTCTATAGTAAATGAAGGCTTTGTTTAGGGTGATTCTTAAAAATCTTGCAAATAGATTCTGTGACCAATAGGGTAACTCAAATGATTTTGGTGAATGTGATGTTCATGTTTCCTCTCAGGTGCCCAGTCAAAATAGAAGTGATAAGCTTCTTGGGGATATGGGTAGTTCTGATTTTACAATCTCTTTGGCACTTTGAAGTCATTTATCACATGATACCAGATGCTTGACCTGATCTGGGCAATACTCATCTTATCAGTTGGCAAAAAGGAGTAGTTTTCAGTGCTTCTTACTTCTTTCTAAAAAAAAGAATATATAAATTCAGATAATGAATAAATGTGAACTCTCACTTCAGCTAGGCATAGAGAAGATCAAAAAAATTGAATCTCAAAGTATAACACATCACACACGCTTATACAGAAAATGAAATACTTGGAGTGAGGGTGAGACATACATTTAAAAAGGAGAATAATATTTTTCAAAAGCCAGGAGTTATTTAGTACTAACTATGTGCTAGGCCTTTATTGAGTGCTTTACAGACTCTGCATAATTTTATCCTTACACCAATATGAGGTAGGTATTATCACTACCTCCATCTCATATGTGAAAAAAATAATAAGGCTAGAAAATAAGCAACTGCCAAAGTCAATAGCCAGTAAGCAGCAGAGCTGAGTCTATTGGAGTCCATTACACTTTATTGTGATGTGTGTTGATGTTATTTTATCGAGGTTAAATCTTTCTTTATTTTTGCGCCTGCCTTTCATTTCCCACCTTCCTTATCATGCATGAACATAGAGCCAGTTCTTAAATTTCCTTGATCTTTGCAAACACTCAGTGGTCATGCATAAAGCAAAATAGTGTGAAGATGCAGCTGTGTCTTTGGGAAGTTTTATTGCCAACCAGAGGCTGTTGCATAGCTCAACTCAGAGATAAGATGCAAGGATCCCTCAGTCAGAAGAGAGAAGAGAAAGTGTTGTCCATCGCTGTGGTCACACAGGAGCATGCACTTGTTAAGTCTTTTTTCCATTTGATGAGAACTTGGCACAAATACAAAAAATTACAAAAGATTTTTGTAACTAAAGGTGAAAGGAAAAGTCAGACTGTAACTGTTTTAATTGGTTTGATGCTTACAAAAGAAGAGAAAGTAGAGAAGTATTCTAACATGTCTTTCATGGGAGTGTGGACATTTATAACAGGTTATTTTAAGTCGTAGGGTGGTTGGAAGTAAGGCCCTCATCTTTCGATTTCTACATAGAATATAATCAACCTTAACAAATAAGGGGCTCTAATAATGAATAATTAATACCATGTATTGGTCTAAGAGCTTATTGTTTAAAAAAGCATTTGCATTTTTCCTGTTCAACCCATTCTCTTTTTTTTTCCTTTTTAGGGGAGAGCGTGAACACAGTCCCCCACTACCACGAATTATGCAGTCAAGTTTCCCACATTTGGGTAAATCACAGGGGTCAGCACATCCGGAGTGCAATGGACAAGCCTCGCCCTGGGAAAACCACCTTCATGATCATGGTATCTTCCCTGCCAGGTAAGTATCAACCCATTCCTAATATGTCATGAATGTGTGTATCATGTCAAATAAGAGACAGCAAATGAAAAGAGTCTGGGAGAAAGCATATTCTAATAAAGGACTTGAAATATATATATATATATATATATATCAACTCTGAATGATAAGAAAATCAACAACCTAATTAGAATGGGCCAAAGATTTGAACAGACACTTAACCAAAAAAGATATGTTTGGCAAGTAAGCACATGAGAAGATGCTCAACATCATTAGTTATTAAGGTAATTCAAAATAAAGTCACAATTATCACTACACAACTATTAGAATCACTAAATTAAGAAAGACTGACCATAACAAGTATTGACAAAGAAGTGGATGGAATGGAACTTCCATCACCGCCGGTGTGAATGTGAAATGGTACAATCACTTTGGAAAACACTTTGGCAGCTTTTTACAAACTCAAACACACAGCTACCTATCCTATGATCCAGCCATACCACTCTTAGTCATTTAGCCAAAAGAAAATAAAGCAAATGTCAATATAAAAACTTGTATACAAATATTCATATTAACGTAAACTGCAGCCAAATGTTTGGCTGTTTTGAAATAACCAAAAAACAAAAACAAACAATAAAACAAAACTCAAATTCCCATCCATAGGTGACTGGATAAACAAATTGTGGTGTTTCCATAAAATGGAATACTATTCAGTGATTAAAAGGGATGAACTAGTGAGATAAACATCATGCTGGATGCATAATGAATCTCAAAACAAGTATGCTGATTGAAAAAAGTCAGACACAAAGGTATATACATATATGATTACATTTACAAAACTAGAAAATGCAAGCTAGTTTATAGTGACAGAAAGCACAAAGTGGTTGCCTGAGGTGGGGTGAGGGTGTGTGTGAGGGGGAAAAGGAGGGAGTGATTACACAAAGAAGCCGAGGAAACTTTTTGCAGTTATGGGTAACTTCACTACCTTGATTGTGGTGATGGTTTCATGGATATATTCATATATCAAAACTTATCAAACTGTGCACTTTAAATATGTGCAACTTACTGTATGTTCATTATACCTCAAAAAGCTGTTAAAAAAGAACAAAGTACTTGCCCCTACTCTAGTTCAGCTTCAATCTCACTACATGTAAACACATATATCCTTTTAAAGGTTATGTCGTTGAGGAACCAAAGACTCATCAGACTAGGAGGACTTGCAACGTCATGCAATAAGTTAGTTGAAGAATCAGTCATTGAATCTGGGACTGCCAGTTTCCCGTACCGTGCTCAGTTGATTTCTCTTTCCCCCACTGCCTCACGCAGGAATGTGTAAATGATACATCAGAGAAAAAGAGGCTATGATAACCCTCCAATTGTAAGCTTCTTTTTCTACTGTAGAGAGAAAGAAAATAATCCTATTGTGAAACCTAGAATGACAGTTCATCCAAACTCATCATTTAATAGATGAGGAAAGAGACCCAAACATAGATATTGAACATGCAGGAGTGAAACCTGACTGCAGCAGTGAGAGAAGCATGAGTTGCCTGGTAAGTAACAGCCCCAGGAGTCAGGGCTCTGCTCCACAACTGAACTGGGTATGTGCTGGCCAATTAATCTCCCTCAGTTGGAAAATGTGATTACAAAAATCATTCTTTCCTCCCTTATAGATTTCAGATGTTGGCTCAATGAGGCAGTGAATGAGAAGGTGCGTCACCAATCATAAACCATTCTGCTTGCTACTCTCTTATTGTGGACAGTCAAATCAAGTCTGCATGACTTATCCTTATTGGTTTCTAGCATATTACTTACCTTTTAAGAATCTATGCTTTCTACCTATTAAATAGGGTTAATAATGTCTACTTTAATGACTTTATGTAAAAATTGGTTAGACTAAACACAAAGTGCTGAATTCAGTAACTGGCATTTTCTAGGTTCTTAGTGCTCTTGGCCATTGTACATCTGTATAGATTTCTGATGCAGTAGACAGATGTGCTCTCAAATCTCTTAGATAAAAGAGATTTAATGCTTATGCCATAGAGGTATCATGGGAAGACTTCACCCTTAGGAAAGAAGTGGTATTAGCTCTACAGCACTTCCATTAAGTGATAAAGTAAGTAGAGATGAGACTATAAAACTCAGAACCAGGGCTTGGTAAAAGAAAATATTCATAATTTCCTGATTAATGTCATGTAGCTAAAATTCAGTCCATCTGACTAAGAAATTGTAGAAGTGGGAGTAAATAAACAAATTCCATACTTAAAAATAAACTCAAATATTTAACAGAAGACCAACAAAAGTATTGTTTTATAAAGATAAACACAGGTCAAATATATTTCAGAAATTCTATGTATCACCTGCTTTGCATGGTTATATGAAAATAATACTATGGTAAAAGTCCGGAGGTTTAGGCTGCAGTCCTCTTTCTGTCACTAACACATTGTGGTATGTTTGAATTGCTGCTTTGGATACAGCTTCCTTATCTGGGAAATGGATGGGGTAGAGAATACAGACTCTTTGACTCTATGGAACATTCAAATTCTAGCATTCTCTGACTCCAAACCTATTGTACAATTCCTAAAAACCAAACCCATGGCTTATGTCTTTTGATGTTTTAAAATGGCATGGACCCAGCACCAAGCAGAACCCATACTCAAAGGAGCACGGGGTGGTGCAATGTGCCACTTCCCAAAGGTCACTTCTCTTTCTCTTTCTGCCCCAGATACTGACTTGTGACCTTGTCTATTTTCTACCTGTTTTTGAGAAGTTGAAAGTCTCCTCTTCTCTTGATCGGTTCTACTGAAGAAAAATTCTAAGAATCCAAAAATGGTAAAATTCTCTGGTAGCTGTCTCGGAGCTACTCGCTGATCTCACCCTTGTTCCTGTGTGGGGGAGGCTTTTTTCTGAGGCATATTCAATCCCCAGAAGAAACATGATGAAAAGCTTTCTGCACTCACAGGAGACTCAAAGCTTTGATTACCTGTCATCCCCTGAAGAATTGCACTCTTTTGCTTTGATCTTAATGCTGAAAGAAGGAAACACAAGGAAATTATTTTCAGACGCCATCATTGTAAGGACTGAGTCAGTCATAAGCACGGCATCGACTGTTTTGCCCAGTCCAGAGTTGCCTGGAGAGTGTGATTTGGGGATCACTGAAAAAGATATTTTGCTGATGCCTAAAAGCCCTTTCAAATCGGATGATACTTTCTAAGTCTTATGGAGGGACTTAGAGTAAAACAAATTAATCAGATTTGATCTTTTCTGAAAGCATAGGTCGGTAGTCAGGGGGAGGAAACTGACATCTCTTGAGACCTTTTATTCCCTAGGGATTCTATGGGACATTTTCACATATGTGATCCAATTGAATCTTCAAAGAGAGTGAGAGAGAATTAATTAGCTTTTCCAGGTTTATACAGGTTAATTTTATGTTTTGCTAATCTACTAAATTCTCTCTTTTTTGCATGTAGTTTTTATTTATGCATGATGTGTTAAATTGTAGCCACATCTTACACTGGCCAAAGAAAGTAATTTATAATAAAAATGTATTTCAATAACTAATTGGTCAGGCATGACTGCTTCCACAGATATGTAAAATCTCCATAAACTTGACAGATAAATATCCAGGCTGATAAATGTGCATTATCTAGGTACCATAACATTCTTGCTTATGATATTAGCTACAAAATGATGAACAGCTCTTGGTAAAAAGCGGAGCCATTTTTCTTCCTTGAGTTTCTTAAGAGCTGTATGTGTGGCTAGTTTGTTGTATGTAAAATACATGAAATAATACACCATGTTTATAGGTAAAAAGTGTTTATGTGTAAAATGAAGGTAGATTCAAGACTTAGATAATTCTATCAGAACATATATAACCAGCAGCATACTTGAAAGTCCCATGGGGACTACCAAATTCTCCAATATGGCCATCCTGCTCCTTTTAGGACATCAAACAACCATTATTCATTATTGTACTTTATGTGTTACCCATATTTATTGTAGAAGGACATTTTTAGCAACCTTTTAATTTCTTTTGAGATGCAGAAATACAAACTGGTAGCAATGTATATTCTGGAGTCTGGAAAAAGTTGTGTTTGAGTCCTAGTTTTGATCTGTATTATTTATTTGGATGAGTTGGGTTACTTCTCAGGGACCCAGTTTACTTATCTGTGATGGAAATACTTAATAAAAATGGGAAAATACACATGTTTAGGAGGGCCCTTGTCAAGTAGTGCATGCTCAATTAATATTAGTTGCTATTATTACTCATCCATAGTCTTCTTTACTCTTGACCAAGGAGAAGATGGGCTGAATCGGTTTTCTCCATCATTCAAAATGCTGCCTCATTCTTTAAACTGACTGTTTGCAAGCTTCTTCAGAGTGGAGGTCATGTCTTTATTAGTCAGCATTGCCTTTATTAGTTGCTCAATAATTTAGCTTTAGGGAGTCTTTGTATCTAAGAAGAGTCCATTGCAACCCAACTTTCAATGGTGCATCTCTTATGGCATTGCAAGGCTGAAATACCATGTGAATTCTCAGAATTCTCCATGGAGATTACATTACATTCCTACTTCTCATGGTCCCCATCCTAGTGGAAGGAAGATATAGTATCACATGTCAGGTGCCTCTTTCAATGACACTCAACCTAAGATTGGAAATGAGTTCTCTGCTTATTCTGGAACTCCCTGGGGTGTCCTGCCTCATAGGCTAGGGCTGACCAGGCCCTACCACCTATCTTGTGCACAATCTAATTCTGTCTTTGTGGTACATGGTCTCATTCTACCACTTTGAGTGCAATCTAACAAGAAAGAATTGCCCATGCCCCCACAGGACTTTCAAGTGTTCTGCTAGGGTTTTTATATTCTGTGTCCCTTCCAGTAATCTCTTAGTGCCATGTGATCATTTTTCCAACCCCAATCCACACTCCCACTGTACAAATCTCAATCTGATTTAATTTATAACGTTCTGTTCTCATAAAACAACCAATTCACACTTACGATGAGAGTTTTTTTTATCAAATAAATCTTCATTGTATGCTTATTATGTTTCAGACTTTGTGTTGATAGGAACCTATTGTATTCTCCCTCTAGGGTACCAAAAAGAAACAAACAAACCAAAACAAAAGGTAAAACTTTTAAACAAAATAATGCATAATAATTCAATTTTCTGAATTGCATGAGAGGAAACAACACATCTTTTAAGTATTTGTTTTCCTTGGCATGTACTCCAAATTGCATTAATTGCATTGTACTGAAAAGTAAATTAGAGTGAACATCTCCTCAAAGTAGTATAGATAATTTAAATGATAAAAGTCAGAATCTAGGCTATATAAGCTGATACCTATTTCTTATTCTGGAGTGTAAGGAAGAATGTGATAGTGGATTAATCATCTATATATTTCAGGCATTGGGCTCAGCAGTTCACATTCATTATTTTATTTTATTTCCAGAGTCACCCTCGAGTTAGGCATTAGAATTGCCACTTAGAAATGAAAAAGTGGAGATACAGAAAGATAGAGTACAATACCCAGAGCCACATAATCAGTGAGCCACATTACCAAGAGTCCAATCAAGACAGCTCTAATTCTTTCCATCTCCCTATGCCTCTTCCACTGAGACCCCTCTCCATAACTCAGGTCACATAGTTTCTTATAGTACCCATATTCCTTCTGGATGATGGGGCCAGAGGTTGAGTGAATCAGCTATTTTGTGGATTCTTTAAATTCCCCCTAAGAGACCAAACCACTATCTACCAGAGGAGACAGAAGAAGGTTGTTTAATGGTGCATGGTAATGTTGAACTGAAAATTCCTTCTCCATTGGGTCCAGGTGTCTCAAAGGTGAAGGAGAGATATGAGAAAAATAAGGTGATCTTAGTTCAGAAGGAAGAAATTAGTTGACTACAATGAAATGACACCAGGGATATAGTGCCCAGAGACCAAAGAACAAGATATATATCCTGTTTATGATAAGTCAAGATGTTTCCTCCAGAGCCCAGTACAGAGACCCTACAATTAGAAATAACTGTGGGTAATATTATGGTTGCACTACGGTGACCTACTCCAAGCTTGAAATGTATTTTACCCTGATATAACGAATTGGGCTATTTACCTTTAAAGAAAAGTAAAAACAAAGAAAGAAGACATCTCCACTGCATGAAGAGATGCATATTTCCTTAACCGTAGGAAGGTGTAAAGGGTTTCTTTGTAAAATGGACGACCTCCTTTAAGGTACATTCTAACTAAACCAACTGCTTAAACTGCAAGAATCAGAGTTAGTGTGTTCTTTAAAAAAGATAATTTTTTTTCCGGTTTTTGCTTTTTTTGTGGTGAATTTAGGCATTGAACAGGCACAAGCAAAGAAAACAAAGGTACCTCAAGCAATTAAAAAAGGTAAGGAAAAGGTATAAAGGGTGCTGTCCATTTAACTTACTGACACGAAGAAATAGTCACAATCCTGTTAACTTCCCTAACCCCCATCAACCCAAAGTGCCAAGAGCACTGGGTCGTTAAAAACATATGCCAAATGAATGCCTAGTCCATTTTTAATTTTAGAAGATTTGTGAGACATTAGGAGTAAGACAAGCAGCAGTAAAACAATTCCAAGGCTTTTTGAAACATTTAGATCTCCAGAAATTCCACAACTACTTTCAGGAACTCACAGAAAATGAAAACTCATGTCAAGAATTTCTGCGTTAGAGGGGTCTCTGCAAAATCTCAGTAGAAGAAGATATATTGCAAAGAGGCAGGGATTGTCTTTGCCAGAAGAGAGGGGCCATGGAAACATGTAATTGACAGCACCAGATGCATTAATAACACTGATGAGGCAATGTGAGTTCTAGAAAAGACAATCTTCAGCCACTGTGATTATGTTTTCACTTCAGGAGATATATAGCTGTATTTTCTGTGACAAAATATATTCTAGAGTATCACTGGAGCTCTGAGAATTAGAATATCAAGTGTTCTGTGCATTAATTCCTTCATATTTTAATTGAGGGTGTCATTCAAAATGATCCCAAATGTTAAGAGACTATGAAGTACATTTCCTGGTATAAATTCAGATTAACTTTGGGACTTTGGGAAAGTTAATTGCTTTAACTTTTTATTTTAGTAACATCTATACAGTTCAAAATTTCCCAGACTAACCACTTTCAAGGGTAAAATTCAGTAGTGTTTATTGCATTCACAATATTGTGCCATATTTTCATCACCTCAAACAGAAGCTCTGCACTCATTAAGCAATAACTCCCCAGCCCCTGATAGTCTGTAATCTACTTTCTGTCTCTATGAATTTACTTATTCTAAGTATTTCATATGGCAAGCTAATCTTTTTGTACTTCACATTTCCTATCAGCCAAAAATGGATAATAACACTGTCTACCTCACAGGACTTAAATGCAATAATGCAAGCAAAACACTCATCACACTGCCTGGGTAGCATAAGAAATACTCCACACATTTTAGTACATTTCAGTGTTTCTTGTTACCTTTCCTTTTGTGTCTAGCACATGTCTGAGGCATTCTGTTCTTTTCACTATTTCTTATTGAATAGTACTCTCAGGAAAACTTTCTGGTTGGGGATGAGAGAAAAAGTTATTACTTCTTTTGCATTTCTTCTGGCAATGCTGTTTTTTGAAGTTGGAGCATCAAACTAAAGTAAAGGAGGTAGGCTGTTTATCTGTACCAGTGAAATGCAAGGAGCATGTTTTAGGTTCCTAGGTTGCTCCAGCAAATAACATGAAATGGGTTGGCTTAAAAAAATGGGTATTTATTAGCTTACAGTTTTGAGACCGGGAAAATGTCTAAATCAAGGCACCGTCAAGATCATGCTTTCTTCCTGAAGACCGGCTGCCTGAGAATCCATGGCAAGGTACATGGCGACATCTGCTGGTCTCTCCCTTCTCTTCCTTTTTCCCTTGACTCAGTTTCTTACTTCCTGTGGCTTTCTCTGAGTGTCTGAATTTCATTCTTTTATAAAGGACTCTACTAATAGTATTAAAACCTATCCTGATTGAGGTGGAACACACTTTACCTGATCAAAAAATCCGAATTTCAATGGGTCCACACACACAGGAATGGATTAAATTTAAGAACATGTTTTCCTCGGGTTCATATAGCTTCAAATCATCACAGAGAGACACTGTGGTGTTGAAGAACAACAAATAATTTGGCACCAAGAGACTTTGTTTGGGAATGTAAAATGATGCAGCCACTGTGGAAAACCGTATGTTTGTTCCTTCAACAGTTAAATATACAATTCCCATATGTCCCAGCAATTTTGCTCTTCGGTATATACCAAAAGACATTGAAAGCAGGGACTCAAACATGTACACCAATGTGTATAGCTGTGGGAAGGAATGATGTTCTGATGCATGCTATAACGGGATGAACATTGAAAACATGATGCTGAATCTGAGCAAGGCACAGGAGGACAACACTCTAAGATTTCAAGCATATGAAATATTTAAAAATAGCAATTTCATAGAGATACAACATAGAATTGAGGTTACCAGGGATGAGTAAGAGGAAAGGGGTAGTTGTTGCTTGGTGGGTATAAGGTGTTTACAAATTTTGAAAATTCACAGGGTTTTACTAATACATATTTTTTTCTTGTAGATGTTGATTTTGGGAAAGTGGGGTGGATTTAGAACCATGGTTCCATATTTCCTTGACCTTCAATTTTTACAGAAATTTTTTTACTCCCTAGGAGATTCAACTCTTTCCATTTTTGACACTATTGATTAATTTTGCTAACTTTTAGCAGCAAAATTATTATCCAATAAATGATTAATGCCAGAAGGGGTGCCAGTTTGTGGTTAATGGATACTAAGTCACTTGCTCAAGGAAATTAGTTAATACTCAGATATAGGGCTTGTGACTTGACATCAAATTCAGCACACTTTTAACTTTTTGCTGTAGAATATTTATGAGTATATATCAGTATAAATTGGCTTATAGCACCATCATGTATTCATCTGACCAAATACCACATTCTATCTTTCCTGTTACCCCAGCTCAAATGATCAGATATATGAAAGAGACTCAAGGCAGGAATCAAACTGAAGTGACAGAATTTATCTTCTTAGGACTCTTGGACAACCCAGAAATGCAAGTAATCCTCTTTGGATTGTTTCTGTCAATCTATATGGCAACCATGGTGGGTAATTTGGGAATGATCATTTTGGTTAAGATTGATCCGTGTCTCCACACCCCCATGTAGTACTTTCTCAGCAGCCTTTCCTTTGTTGATGCTTCTTACTCCTCTTCTGTGACTCCTAAGATGCTGGTGAACCTCGTGGCTGAGAATAAGGCCATTTTTTTCAGTGGATGTGCTGCCCAATTCTACTTTCTCGGCTCCTTCCTGGGGACTGAATGCTCCCTGTTGGCCATGATGGCATATGACCGCCATGCTGCCATTTGGAGCCCGCTGCTCTACCCAGTTCTCATATCTGGGAGAAGTTGCTTCTTGCTAGTGGCTACCTCCTTCCCCGCAGGCTCTGGGAATGCAGCCATCCACACAGGGATGACTTTCAGTTTGTCTTTTTGTGGCTTTAATAGGATCAGCCATTTCTACTGTGACATTCCATCTCTGCTCAAACTTTCTTGCTCTGACACCCACATCAATGGCATTGTGATCATGGCTTTCTCCAGTTTTAATGTCATCAGCTGTGTTATGATTGTCCTCACTTCCTACTTATGCATCCTCATTGCCATCTTGAGGATGCCCACATTAGAGGGGAGGCACAATGCCTTCTCCACCTGTGCCTCCCACCTCATAGCTATCACCATATTCCCTGGGACAATTCTCTTCATGTACTTGTGCTTTACATCTAGCTACTCAATGGAGCAGGACCAGGTTGTCTCTGTCTTTTATACAGTAGTTATCCCTATGTTAAATCCTCTCATCTGCAGTTTGAAAAATAAGGATGTGAAAGCAGCCCTAAAGAAAATCTTACAGAAACACATACCATAAAGTCATGCTATTTGTCATCCTGTTATGTAGAAGAAATGACAATTTTTTATTAGTTTTATCCTTCCTGCTTAGTCTCTGGGCATCTTAAACATATATACATGGGTATATCTGATGCATCAAGACAGTAGGTCGAACTGGGTCTGATAAATTATCAAAACATTTGGAATTTGACTGAGCTGGGTTTAAGTCACAACTTCAATATTTAGCTCTATTAGCCTCAGTTTTTATATATAAATTTTTATCTTTGCTTGGGTTCCAGGCAAACAACACTGAGACAGATATTTGTACGCAGGAAGTTTATTGGAGAGTACACAGAGGAACGATACCTGTAAAAGAGTGAGGGAAGCAGCATTGGGCAAAAGAAGTTGAATTGTGATAAAGTTGCAACAGAGGATTCAGGTCAGCCCAGAGGGGGCTCTGGAGCTGGGGCAGTCCTTCAAAGAGTCTCAAATTGCGAATAAAGGCTCAGCTATTTGTACCTCCACAATGACCGGTTTTGAATATGGGCTCTCTGCTTTGAAGGGCATTATCTTGGGCAGGGCAATTCCTGTCAGTAGGATCAATTCCCAAAGAGAAATTCAGCTCTGAACCATTAGCTGCTGATGCACCTGGTAGCTATGGAAATAACTAATTCAATACTGCAATCCTGAAAAGCAAATCTGGTCAGTGTACCATAATATGTAACACAAACAACACTTATTACAGTCATATGGATGTCAAGAGCATCAAAAAAGACACATGTAAGCATCTTATCAAGCATTATAATCCTATGAAAACCATGGCAATATTGGAGGAATAACTCACTGGCTTTGTGAATTCATTGGACTATTTTGAGGTTAGTAATCATTGTACCTTAAGTTTTTATCTTTCCTCCTCCCATGGTTGCACATAGTTTTCAATAAACTTTTGTCAGAGTAAATGCTCTATCTATTATTCATTGTAGTGCGCTGGTGGGTTGCCAATATTGGAGCAAGGAAATAACAGCTTTCTTGGATGAGCTGGCATGGTGGAGGAGGCCTAAGCAATGATTTGGCATCAGATAAATGTGTATTTGTTATTTCTTCCCATTCACATCCATGAGGAAGAACAGCAGTGCTCTGCATGCTCCAAGTGAGACTACCACTGCCTGGCCTCCTTACCCTTGAAAAAATATATGAAAGACCGCAAAGGAGGAGTTTGCTCATCCTATTCATCCTGTTTTACTGTAAGCAGTAAGAACAGTCTTCCTGTCTCCTCCTAATTCCCACATTTTCCTATTCACCAAGGTTTTTCTCAAAGACATCTGTAACTGTACCATGTCTCACATCTGTATTCACTCCCCCTTCTTTTCTAACTCGTCTACTATAATACCCATCCTTTAACTGCTTTTTATCATGAAGCTAAGAAAAGTGGCATTTTATCATTATTAATCATTATTCTGATGTCCACATTTTATTCACTGCTCAGCTGAGATTCTATGTACTAGCTATCTCTCCACTCCTCCAGACTGCAAGCTTCATGAAGGAATGGACAAGATTGATTTTGTTGGTTATTCTACTACCAAGGACATGTCTGCCCCATTAAAAAATCACTAAATATTTGCTGAATGAATGAACTGAGACACAAGTTCTAGCTGAAATGACAAGGGTCATATTTTAAGTGGAATTCTGAAATTGGAGGCAGAAGCTGATCAATCGTGAACCATTTAGTTTAATTCTATGCTCAGTAGTCCAGGGCAATGAAATACTTTTGTACTTCTCTGGATATCTAAGTTACCCTTCAGAGTATAAATGTCTCACTGGGGAAGGTGTAGTTCAATAACCTCAATGAAAATCAAAGTCACATTTTAATTGTGGGTTCTCAGCATATTTCAGAACTTAGACTTTTTAGTGCTTTGCAGACACTAAATATCAAGAGAAAGACTGCAGCCTAATAAGACTGACCTTTGATTCAAAAGCCGCACTTTCCACTCTTTGTTAAATTAATTTACCAGCTGTCCTTCCACTGCTCTAATGTCATCAACCACTTTTTTTTCTGTGACACTTCACCCCTCCTGAAACTCTCTTGTTCTAAAACACATGATAATGAGGTTGTCATTTTTGCTTTAGCTAGTTTTAATTAACTTAATTGCCTCCTGACTATTCTCATTTTTTAATCTCTAAATCCCTACTGTCATCTTGAGGATCCATTCCTCTAAGGGAAGTCACAAAGCTTTCTGCATCTGTGTTTCCCATTTGACGGTGGTCACCATTTTCTATGCGACAATTGTTTTCATGTATCTGCACCCCAACTCGAGCTACTGGATAGACCAAGATAAAGTGGCATTTATAGTTTATACTGTGGTAATCCCCAAGTTAAATCCTCTCATCTATAGTATGAGCCCCAAGGAGGTCAAACTTCCAAAGGTAAAAATTTTAAAACAACCTCTTTTTATTCCTGTACTTAGAATCATCAAAATATGGAATTTTAGAACTCTAACTTAGACAGGACCATACCCTCTTCTATTCACCCTGCCTCCAACCTTCATTCTTTCACGTGGTTCTTTCTGGTAGTGGAAGCCTACCAATGTCCTAGGTATATCGGGGAATATAGTTGCTCTGTATAAATCCTCTTATTCCAAAGAACCTAAATGCCAGAAAATAATCAAAAATCCTATTTCAAAACTTTGTTCATAGGGGTATAAAGCCCAGGATAAAATTAGCTGGGAGAGAAAAAAGCAAAGAAGCCTGAGGACAATCTCCAATCTCCTCCCAGTCTGATGACTCCTTGATTGTATGGTGGTGAAGCTGTCAGAGGAGAGAGATGAATATCCCCAGGGGACTAATTCAGAGCTGAGAGATTGTTCCTTGCTGCTAGTGAGCCAGAGACAAATACCAAAATCTAGTTTTGATGGTCGTGCTCATGTCAAGTGCTTCTAACGTGGGCAAGTGATCTAGACTGCTTAGGGAATAATGGGAACAAAGCAATGGGTAAATCTAGAGGATCACAGAGGAAGAAAATCAAGGGTCATGTAAAGGAAGTTTCAGGAGTTTAGAAAAGAGGTGTGCTTTATAATTCATGGAGATAAAAAGTGTCTAGTTGTCTGACCTTTGCATGTTAAGCAGTATAAGCATGAATACTTGAAGAGCTAGAGCGAGATGAACATACTTTTCCTAATGCCTTGGTAAATAACTACACGTATCTATTTTATTGCTACCACAATGTCATTGGGACATGTTTAAGGTTTACATTTTACTGGATTGATATTTTCATGGCTGGGCTATCACCCCAAAGAACTTAGAAGTTTTTCCAAAGACTGACGACTGACATGGACACATAAATTGTTTCCAACTGATTGGTAGTGGATGAAATATACCAGTCATGATACTAGTATATCCCTTTGTCATAGAAAAAATAATATCCAAATAGAAAGTAGTCACTTAAAATTGCTTAAGGAATAATCTTGCTTTTGGTTACAGTTTATGTTTTTTTATGAGAAATGGAGCTCAAATCTATAATTTTATCCTCCTATATTTTGCATTTCACATCATATAATTTTCCTGCCTTCCTTTATTTCTTCCTCATTGGTTGTTGTTCATTCTTTTTTGAGAAAACTTCTCATCCTTCAAAACACAGCACAAATATTATCTACTTTATGATTGTCCAATTTGGGAAGTCCAAGGAAACATCAGGGAAATCACACTACCTGATTCTATAGGTATGGCAAACCTAAGGAATTTCTTAGTCATGGAAAAAGATCGGAACAATATTGTATAATGTTTCCTCACCTCAGCTGAGACCTACTTGGAAAGATTGGCCTTTTTATATCCACATTTATATGCCTGTGATTTACATTAGATGATCAACAAAAATTTTAAAATTAAGAAAGAATAATTCTTAATGAAGGCATAGAGAGATAGTGGATGGAGCTAAAGTGTTCAAGAAGCACAATTTCAAAAAGTCAGTGTTAGAAATGAAACATTCTATTATATGTGCTTGGGTGAACTGTTGGATGTTTTATTCTTTTTAAAGCTGGATGTCTTATGTTTTTTTTAAAAAACTAAATGCTTTAATATACACAATAGTTCAATATCCTATATCTTTCATTTTACATAATATTAATATAGTTTCAACAATTTTCAGCAGTCGTTTTCACTTAATGGACATAAAGTTCATTCAAACTAATATAGGCATGGAATTAGGACTCAGTGCCAGATACCAGCTCTCTCTCTCTCTCCCTCTTTCCTTACTGTCTCTCTGTCTCTTTTGCTTTCTCATTTCCTCTCTCCTATTTTTGAGAGAGCCAAAAAGAGCTCTTCAAAAGCCACAGTCTTCCCAGTAAACCCAAGGCTCTGCCTTCTGAGGAGCAATTTCACAGGTTTAAAAATATGTAGGGGGAATAAATTTCACTGAAATAATCCATCCAGAAACCAAACAAACAAAAGCTCCAGAATGGGAGGGGAAGCAGTATCTAGAGTTGCAACAATATGCTATGTAAAATATCCCATCAAAAAAA
>JAQZBX010017289.1:0-35714 GCA_029593785.1 Cabassous unicinctus | reverse complement strand
TTTTTTTTTTTTTTTTTTTCAGTGCTAATCATAAAAGAAAGGAAAGGGAAAGATGAAGAGAATAGCAACTAACAATTAAGTCAATGTGTTTTTGATAAGGATTACTGTAGCATAAACATTTATATCTGATGAAATATGCTTGGGTAAAAAGATTGCTTTGTTTTGTGGAGAGATAAGTGTTTTTTATCTTTGAATTATAAGTATTAAATATGACTTCTGAAACTGCTGAGCTTTACATTTTGGACAATTTAAGTTCAAAAAAATTTTTTTTTCCCAAGCAAAAATAACAACATGCCACCAAAACAGAATCCCCCAAAATTTGTGGTTAGCAACTGAGAACATAAATAATCTAACTTCAAAAAGTAGATTCTTTCTCTCTGAAGACATTATTAATAGTTGAAACTATGTGGCTCCCCTAGGGGTATAATTATAAGTTACTTAGAAGATGCACATGTTATAGATGTTTGTACTCTTTAAGTAGGAAGCACAGATTAAATTGATATTTGATGTGGCCTATGGGCAGCACCATTGTGCCCACTTTTGAGAGGCAGAGAACAATAAACAATGGTACAAACAAGAAAAAACTTAGTTTTTCTGACCAATGAAATGATTACAAAATAAATATTCCGGAAAGGCAGATGGTTTAAGTTTAGCAACCAGCTCCTAGAAAACATTCAAGAATCCACTAACTTGGTAGAATTACAGGGATAATATTTTCTCAAGAACAAACTGCGCCTGAACAAAGTAACTGGCACAAGTAGATCCTTAACAAGGAGTGTAGCTTTGTTCTTGATCAGAAATGTTTATATGTGGCTGGTTTGTGGAAACACACTCCACTGGTATTTGAATTTCTTTCTACTTGTTAGAAATGTCCCAGGATACACATTGCATACAGGATCTTGTTTCTTTCCTGCTGGGCTTATTTGGTACATAGGGAACTACTTTCAACACTTCAATGTGGGTGGTAGTTAGAAGTGACCTCCTTCATAGTCTTCTTTCCGAATTAGAAAGGAAAGGTATTTTAAGCCTTGGTATCAAGAAGCAAGTTTTATGATAATACTTTAGAGAAAAGAAAGCCGAATGTACGTATGCTAGAAAGGAAAATCGCCTAGTTTAGTGAACAGTGAGCACAATCTTATTTGCAGGATGAAATGAATCACAAAGTTGATCTCATTCAACCCTTGTTCTACTACTTAGATTTCCTAAAGAATTCTATTATATCAGTAATCTAAATTAACATTTATGTCCTCAAATATTATCATTGGCCTGGAACTACTTGTAAAGGTTAAAATATATTGCCTTATTTTTAAATTCATTTTTCCTTTACATTTGCACAAATATTATTTAATTCGGAGATTAGAAAAAAGAAGAAAAAAAGACAAATCACCCATATCCCTAACCTAACCTGACAATTTTCACAGACATTTAACTTTCATATCTTAAAGACCTAAAACATAGATTTACTTTGTCTTTTTGGATCTTGTTGACATAGAACCACATTGATATTGTTAATGTAATTCCACTTATTTTAGCGTCAAAACATTTCAGCATTATTCTTGTACAAATTACCATTGTACACATTGCTATAAATACAGATTTCTTAATATGAATTTTAATAGCTGAATTGACTTTCCATTTTCTAAAGTAGGCCTCTAGTTTTAGTTTTAAAATTATGGCACTTAACTAAATAAATCAAATAAATTGTCATGCAAGATGAACCTCTTTCCAAAAGTAATAATGAAAGTAAATTTCTAATTCTCTGTGTACAGAATAATAACTACAAATTTAATGGGTGCTCACTGTGGCATAATTACATTTAATTTGTTCAAAGGGCAATATTATTCTATGACAGCTATAAACATCAGGGTAATTTTCCCTATATAATCAGAATTCCAAATGTGTTTCCAAGAATTTGTGTAGCTTTTAAAAATTGCATGAGTGAATTTACTCTCTGGGATATCTAAGAATTTTTTTTTAATTCACAAAATATTTTAAATGCTGTGTTAACCAAGAGCTAAGTTCACAGAATGAGGAAAACAGAGCATCTTCTGATTTTTTAAAAAATATTTAGAACCATACACAAAATGTTCTGGAAGCATGGCTATTCCATGTATTCTAAAACACAATCTAAAGTATCTTTATCAACTGTAATGCAAACATAATCTAATTTTGAAGGAATATTTAATGAGGCCAATAGACCAGCATCTTCAAGCTTAAGTGTTTCATTTGTGGTGTTACTCCTATTCTAGATATTTACTTAGAGAGGGATTGGCATATGATTTTAACATCTTTTTTTCTTTTTTCTTTACATTCTCTTCAATTTCCTCCTCTATTTCATGGATTGCTTTAGTTACTTGTGATATTTTCAAACTTCATTTAGATGTCTGCAACACTTTTCATATACTTCTTTTTTTGCATTATCAGTAGTTAATTAATTTATTTTTAAAATATATATATATATTTTTAAATACTTAGACTACATAAAATGCTACATAAAAAAATAGAATGGATTCCCATATGCCCCACTCTCCACACCTCCCCCACATTAACAACTTCCTTCATTAGTGTGGTACATTCATTGCAATTGATGAACATATTTTGGAGCATTGCCACTAAGCATGGATGATAGTCTACATTGTAGTTTACACTCTTTCCCACTCAATTCTGTAGGTTATGGCAGGATATATAATGGCCTGTATCTGTTGTCACAATGCCATTCAGGACAATTCCAAGTCCTGAAATGCCCCCATTTTACGCCTTTTTTCCCCTCTCCCTGACTTCGGCACTTCCAGTGGCCAATGTCTCCATATCCATGATAAAATTTCTTCCATTGCTAGAATCAAAATATGTCTATAGTAGAATACCAGTAAGTCCACTCTAGTCTGTATTTTATTCCCCAATCCTGAGGATTCTGGGATGCTGATGCCCACTCCACCTCTGATTGATATGGGGCTTCAGTCCCATACGGCTGATGGATGGAGCCTTCTTGCTTGCAATTATACTCTCTTGGTTCCTTGGTGTGGTGGTTGTTGGTTGTCCATCCTCGCCTCCTTGTTAGTAGTCCTGGGTGAGTCCAATGAACTGGAGAGTAGGTGTTGCAAATCCTCTGAGGCTCAGGGCCCAGTTGGCACATGGACAGCCAAGAGATTCAAGTCTCTTAGATGTACACCTACCAACTCCAGTACCAACTATAGGTTCAAATAAAAGGGACAGAAGAGGGATGTGTAGAGAAGTCACATCTGAATCCAACTCTGTCACACTTGGGAGCACAAACTCCAAAGCAGGGCCCACTGGCAAGGCACCAAACTCTGGAGCTATCTGCCATGATTGTAGGACCTGGGTGTCTCCAGAGCCCTCAGGAGCCCTACTATTGGGGTAGTATCTACTTTGGCAGTCTTTGATATCCTGCTGAGACGTGCATAAGCATTACCTCTCTGATGACCTCCCAACTCACTTTGAAGTATCTTAGCCATATACACTCATTTGTCTTTAACTTTTCCCCCTTTCATTCAAGGTCTTTTTCCAGTTGCATCACCAGCCTGTGCTTGGTAGTAATCCCATGGTGCCAGGGAGGCTCATCCCCAGGTGTCATGACCCACACTGGGGGTAGGGGGGTAGGTAATGCATTTATATACTGAATTTGGCTTAGAGAGAGGCAACATTTGAGCAACAAGGAGGCTCCAGTAGGTAATTCTTAGGCAACCTACAACACTAGGCTAAGTTGCAATTTCAAGAACAAAAGCTCATAAGCATAGTCATCAACATCAAGGGCCCATCAATGGACCATCTTTCTTCACTAGTCATTGCCCCTGTACTTGGGGGATTGTTGCTGTTCCATTAGAGAATGTGGCAGAGCTCCCAAGGATGGGAATTCAATATTCTTTTGGTTGCTGTGTGAATCTCTACCCACTGTGGCAATGCTTCATGAACATTTGAACATATTTATATACCTTATATGTATGCCCAGGTGAAACTTCCCCCCATGTATCCCCCATCACTGACACCCCACACCAATGATCCTCCCCTGCTACAGTTGTAACCCTTCTGTGATCCAAAAGCTCTTCAAAAAGGAAGCCAAGAATATTGCCAATTACAATTAATAGGAAAATGAAATAATGATATTCTTAAACATAAGAAATAAAATACATAATAATTTGGAAAAACTAAAACTAAAAGTCAAAAAAGAAATTGGGGTATTAAAAAATAATGAAAAATATTTTTTAAAAATTTAAAAAATAAAAAATAAATTTTTTGATGTTTTGACTTTCCTTACTGTAGTATCTGTTGTCCTTTATTTACGGTGGCATTTTCTTCCATTTCTTCCCCAGTGTCTTACTTTTTTTCATTTTGTCTTCAAAGAAGTTTTAGGTCACAATAAAGTCACTTACAGAATATAGGGGACTCTCATATATCCAACATCCTCCCCCTTTCCCCCTTCCCATATTAATAACCTTTTTATATGTGGATGGTACATTTGTTACAACTTATATACAAATATTGAATCATAACTACTAACCATGGTCAATGGTTTACATTATGGTTTACATTTTAGACCTTACAATTTTATAAATTTTGGATGAAATTTAACATGGCCTGTATCCATCATTGCAAGATCATGCAGAACATTTCCATTGCCTCTTAAATACCCCTCTTCCATTTTTTCTATCCCTCCCTCCCTCTCCCCTTGGGACCTTTGATGACCACCAGGCTTCACTCCTTGAAGGACAAGATTCATAGATACTTGCAACAATGCTGAGGGCTGGACACATTAGTCTGTCCTCCCCTATTAGGAACTGCCCATGCTCTTGAGAGACACCCTCCCCTCTGTTTGAGAACATATCTGGCCTCCCCAGGATGGGAGTCCAACTCCTTCCCACTCATTATGTGTGTCTTCATCCACTGATACAACACACTATGACAAAATGATCACTCACACATTCTCTAGAAGACTCCCCCAGATGTGCCCTGTCCCAAATGCTCCCCCATCCAACATCATAAACCAGTAAACCTTCCTTGTCATATCGCCAAAAGAGCTTTCTCAACATTGTAGTTTCAACCATGTACCTGCCAATCTTCAGCATTCACCTGCTCCCTCCCCCAACCCTCTCTCCAGTTCCATGGACCATCCAACACATCCTCCCCACCCTATCCCCCTGTCGAGCTTGAACCACACAACCTAATAGTATCATTACACACTTGTCATATCCCTTTGCTGCACAACTACTCAATGTCAACTTATCATAGATTTCACCAGTATGGACGTTGGCTCACAACTTTCTTATCCCTTTGTATTTCCTGTAAACCTGTCTTCCAACTCGACCTGTCTGAGTCTGCTCAATTTGCTTAATTCATATCAAAGAAGTCATGTAATATTTGTCCTTCAATACCTGGCTTGCTTCACTCAACATAAGGTCCTCAAGATTCATCCATGTTATCCCATGGGTTAGTACTGTATTCCTTCTTATAGCGGGGTAATATTCCATTTTATATTTATACCACATTTTGTTTATCCAGTTATCTGTCAATGGGCATTTGGGGATTGATTCCAACTTTGGGTAATAGTGAATAATACCACTATGAACATTGGTGTGCATATATTTATTTGTGTCATTGCTTTCAGTTCTTCTGGGTATATACCCAACAGTGGAATTGCTGGACCATATGGTAGATGTATAATTAGTTTTTTGAGGAACCACCAAACTATCCTCCACAATGGCTGGACCATTCTACATTCCCACCAGCAGTGGATGAGGGTTCCCATTCCTCTACATCCTCTCCAATACTTGTAGTCCTCTGTTTTTTTAATGGCCACCAGTCTAATTGGTGTAAGATGGTATCTCGTAGTTTTGATTTGCATTTCTCTAATAGCTAGTGAATTGCAATAGTAAAAAGTACATCTTCATCTACTTTTTAGTCATTTGTATTTCTTCTTTGGAGAAGTGTCTGTTCAAATCACTTGCCCATTTTTAAAATGGGTTGTTTGTCTTTTTATTTTTGATATATAGGATTTCTTTATATATGCTGGATATTAGACTCTTATCAGATATATGGTTACCAAATATTTTCTCCCATTATGTAGGCTGTCTTGCCACTTTCTTGACAAACTCCTTTGAGGTGCAGAAGGTTTTAATTTTGAGGAAATCCCGTTTATTTTTTCTTTCATTGCTTGTGTTTTTGGTGTGAAATTCATGTAGCCATTTCTTATTACAAGGTCCTGTAGATGCTTCCTTACATTATGTTCCATGGTCTTTATAGTCTTGGCTCTTATATTTAGATCTTTGATCCATCTTGACTTGATTTTTGTATAAGGTGTGAGATGTTGTTCCTCTCTCATTCTTTTGGATGTGGATGTCCAGTTCTCCAAGCACCATTAGTTGAAGAGGCCATTCTCTCCCAATTGAGTGGGCTTGGTGGCCTTGTCGAATCTCAGATGACTGAATATATGAGGATCTGTATCAGAACTCTCAATTCGGTTCCATTGGTGTTTTTGTCTAACCTTGTGCCAATGCCATGCAGTTTTGACCACTGTAGCTTTGCAGTAAATCTTAAAGTCAAGTAGTGTGATTCCTCAGATTTCATTTTTCTGTTTCAATATGTCTTTGGCTATTCAGGGCCTCTTGCCTTTCCAAATAAATTTCATAGTTTTTCCAATTCAGTAAAAAAATGCTGTGTTGGTTTTTATTGGGGTGTCATTAAATCTGTAGATTTATTTGGGTAGGATAGACATCTTAATGGTGCTTACTCTTCCTATCCATGAACAGGGAATATTCTTCCATTTATTTAATTCTTCTTTGATTTCCTTTAACAGTGTTGTGTAGTTTTCTGTGTATAAATAATTTACGTCTTTAGTTAAATTTATTCTTGGGTATTTGATTTTTCAGTTACTATTGTAAATGCTATTTTTTTCTTGATTTCCTCCTCAGCTTGCTCATTGTTGCTGTACAGAAATGCTACTGATTTTTGCCCATTGATCTTATAACCTGTGATTTCCTGAACTCATTTATAAGTTCTAGACACTTTGTTGTAGATTTCTCAGAGCTTTCCAGATATAGGATCATGTCATCTGCAAATAGTGAAATTTTTGCTTCTTCCTCTCCAATTTGGATGCCTTTTTTATCTTTTTCTTTCCTCAGTGTTTGAGCAAGTACTTCTAACACAATGTTAAATAGGATTGGTGATAGTGGGCATCCTTGTCTTTTTCCTCATCTTAGAGGGAAAGATTTTAGGATTTCACCATTGTACATGATGTCAGCTGCAGGTTTTTCATATATACCGATTATCATGTTCAGAAAGTTTCCTTCTATTCCTATCTTTTGCAGGTTTTTAAATCAGGAAAGGGTGCTCTATTTGGTCACATGTTTTTCTGTGTCTGTAGAGATGATCATGTAATTTTTTTTCATTCATTCCATTTATGTGGAGTATTACATTGATTGATTTTCTTATGTTGAGCCATCCTTGCAAACCCAGGATGAAATCCACTTGGTCATGGTGTATAATTCATTTGAAGTGTTGGGGAATACGATTAGCAAATATTTTGTTGAGGATTTTAGCATCTAGGTTCATTAGAGATATTGGTCTGTAATTTCCCTTTCTTGTGGCGTCTTTGTTAGGCTTTGGTATTAGGATAGCATTGGCATCATAGAATGAGTTAGGCAATGTTCCTTACACTTCTATTTTTTGGAAGAGTTTAAGCAGCATTGATGTTAGTTCTTTCTGGAATGTTTGGTAGAATTCAACTGTGAAGCTGTCTGGTCCTGGGCTCCTCTTAGTTGGGAGGTTTTTGATGACTGATTCTATCACTCTACTTTTGATTGCTCTGTTGAGTTAATCAATTTCTTCTTTTGGCAATATAGGCTGCTTTTGTGTTTCTAGGAATTTGTAGATTTCCTCTAAATTATCCTTCTAGTTGGCATATAATTTTTCAAAGTATCCTCTTATGATACTCATTATTTCTGTGGGGTCATTGGTGATATCCCCTTCCTCATTTCTTATTTTGTGTATTTGCATCTTCTCTCTCTTTTTCCTTGTTAGTCTAGCTAAGGGTTTGTCAATTTTATTGATCTTCTCGAAGAACCAGCATTTGGTTTTCTTAATTTTTTCTAGTTCTTTCTTATTTTCTATTTCATTTAGTTCTGCTCTAATCTTTGTTATTTCCTTCTTTCTAGTTCCTTTGGGGTTATATTGTTTTTCTTTTCTAATTCCTCCAGGTGTGCAGTTAGGTCTTCAATTTTAGCTCTTTCTTCTTTTCTGATATATGCATTTATGGCTATGAATTCTCCTCTCAGTACAGCTTTTGCTGCATCCTATAGGTGTTGCTATGGGGTGTTGTCTCATTTCATTTGTTTCTAGGTAGTTACTGATTTCTTTCGAAATTTACTCCTTGACCCACAGTATGTCTAAGAGTGTGTTGTTTAACTTCCATATCTTTGTGCCTAATCTGGTTCGCTGTCCCTTACCGATATCCAGCTTCATTCCATTGTGGTCAGGTAAATTACTTTGTATAATTGCAAACTTTCAGAGTTCATTGAGAATTTTTCTGTGGCCTAGCATGTGGTCTATATTGGAGAATGATCCATGTGCACTCGAGAAGAATGTATATCCCACTGTATTGGGTATAGTGTTCTGTATGTCTATTAGGTCCAGATCCTGTAATGCATTATTCAATATCTTTGTTTCTTTATTGTTTCTCTGTTGAGATGTCCTGTCTAATGGTGATAATGGTGTATTAAATTCCCCCACTATAATAGTAGAGGCATCTATTTCTCCAATTAGTTTTTCCAGTGTTTGCATCGTGTATTTTGAGGCACCCTGTTTAGGTACATAAATGTTTATGATTGTTCTTTCTTCTTGAAAGGTTATCCTTTTTACTAATATATAGTGTCTGTCTTTGTCTCTTACAACAGTTTTGCATTTGAAATCTATTTTGTCTGATATTAGTATATCCACTCCCACCCTTTTTTGGTTATTATTTGTGTAATATTGTTTTCCAGCCATTCACTTTCAGCCTCCATGAATCCCTGGATCTAAGGTGGGTTTCTCGTAGACAGCAAATAGATGGTTCATTTTTCCTTATCCATTCTGCCAATCTGTGTCTCTTGACTGGTGAGTTTAATCCATTAACATTCAGTGTTATTACTCTCAAGAAATTACTTACACTAGCCATATTTTCTTTGGGTTTATGTATGTCATATGTTGTTTTCCTTTCTCTCTTTTCTTTTTTGTTGTTCTTACACTCTCCTCAAAGTCTCCCCCTCTTGTTTTTTTCCTTTCAATCTGCAGCACTTCCTTTAGTGTTTCCGGAAGGTCAGGTTTCTTATTGGCATACTCTCTTAATTTCTGTTTATCCATGAATATTTTGAAGTCTCCATCATTTTTTAAATGCCAGATTTGCTAGATAGAGAATTCTTGGCTGGAAGTTTTTTCTTTCAGTACCTTAACTATGCCATACCACTCCCTTCTTGCTCCATGGTTTCATAGAGCAATTAATCTTATTGAGCATCCCTTGTATGTGATGGTTCTCTTTGCTCTTGCTGCCTTCAGTACTTTCTCTTTGTCTTGAGCATTGGGTGGTTTGACAAGTATATGTCTTGGAGTAGGCCTGTTGGGATTTATACTGTTTGTGGTGTGCTGTGATTCCTGGACATGTACATCTATCTCCCTCAATAAGGCTGGGAAGTTTTCAGCCATTATTTCCTCCAACACACCTTTGTCCCTTTTCCTTTCTCTTCTCCCTCTGGGATGCCTATAATGAATATGTTTGTGCATTTTGTGTTATCGTTCAAATCCCAAAGTCCCTGCTGGATTTTTTCTATCTTTTTATCTATCTGTTCTACTATCTGTTTGATTTCAGATGTACTGTCTTCCACATCACTAATTCTTTCCTCTGCCTGTTCAAATCTGCTGTTATGTGCTTCCAGTGTATTTTTCATTTCTTTGATTGTGTTATTCATCACCATCATATTCGTTATCTTTTTATGTATGTTTACAATTTCTTCAGTATGTTCTCCCAGTGTCTTCTCTTAATCTTTTTAATACCTTAATCTCTTTCTTCACTTCATTAAGTTGGTTCATGATATTTGTTGGGACAGCTTTGATTAGTTGTTCGATGTTCTGCATCTCTTCCTGGTTTTTAGTTTTTTCACTGGACTGGGCCATGTCTTCCTGTTTCTTCATATGTTTTGTAATTTTTTGTTGCTGTCTGTTCATCTTTTTATCTTGGTGGGTTTATTGAGTTGATTAACTTCTCTCTTTGCTCTAGGGTTTTATTTAGTTGCTGTTTTTTGATGTGTGTTAAGTTTTCTCTTTGAGACTCTGTTCCTCTTATTCTATTTCCTTGCTGTTGTCTTTGTTTCCTTGAAGGAAAAAGATTAGTACTGAAGAAAGCAAAAGAGGTAAGAAAAGAAAAAAGGATGATAGTGAAAGTTAGATGAGGAACCATATAAAACCTAAGAAAATGAGTATTTAACTCATGTAAGCAGTGTAGAGTAATGGGGATAAAAAAGTGGAGTACTAACAATGAAATTGGAAACTAATAGAGAAAAATATTTAGAATGAATTAAAAAGACAGAAGGCTGAGGAGAGAGGGAAGGAGAAAAGACAAAAAGAAAAAAGTTAATAAAAGAAAGAAAACTGAATAGATGAGATAAAAAAAAAAACAGAAAAATTGAGGAGTAAAGAAAAAGAGGTGGAATATAAGAACAACAAGAGAAAGCAGAAGATAGAAAATGAATGAAGGAAAAGAGATAGCACTGGTAGAGAAAATCGGTATACACAGAAAACAGGAGATCAAAGAAGAGGGAACATAGAAAGCAATAAACAAGTCAGCAGCACTTTGAGCAATTTATCTCTTTGTCCAACTCCCTCCAGATTGATGCCCTGAAGCCCCCTGCTCTGTGGTTTCTTAAAACAGCTCACTTGGGCAGGATCTCACCCCTACTTAGCCATTTTTGTGAGAGAGATGATGAGTGCCCAGTTAAACTGACACCATCTTGCCACTTCTCCCTCATATACTTCTTAATTGTATGCTTTACCACTTAAAGACTACTTCTAAAAGTTATTTAAATCATTCTACATTTGAGCACATTTCCCCCCACATTCTTATTAAATATATCTGTATGTATCAAATTCCTCTGAGGTAGAGATTCTGAACCAAAGTGGGAGAACCTAAGATAGTTTTAGGCAATGGCATCCTTGCCCTTTACCTCTTTTAGCTAGTACATAATCTTTCATTTTCTGTTACATCAAAGATTTTCAGTCTTTGTCATTTCATCAAACTTGGGTTTATTATCCCCCATCTTTTTCTTTGATTATTTCTCCCATATTTCTGAAAACCTCTTTTCGATTTTCCTTGGGTAAATGTCCTTGCAGGCATCTTGTTATAAGTCTGTTTAGAACAGCTTCTGACATGAGCTCCCTGCATTGTTCTCTAATTTCTGTATATATGTATAGTTTTTTATAACTGCTCATACAGCTCATGTATAATGAGCTTTTATTGTATTTTATTTTTTAAATAATTTTTTTAAAATTAAAAAAAAACTTAGATTACATAAATGTTACACAAAAAATATAGGGATTCCCATATGCCCCACTCCCCAAACCTCCCACACCTTCCGACATAAACATCCTTCATTAGTGTGGCACATTCACTGCAATTGATAAACGTATCCTGGGGCTTTGCCACTGAGCATGGACCATAGCTCACATTGTAGTCTACACTCTCTCCCACACAGTTCTGTATGTTATGTGATGATATAAAATGGTCTATATCTATTGTTGCAATGTCATTCAGGACGATTCCCAAGTCCTAAAACAGCTCCCGTATTACAACTGCTTTTCCCTCTCCCTGCCCTCAGAGCCTCCAGTGGTCACTGCCTCCACATCAGTGTTGTAATTTCTTCCAATGCTACAATCACAATATGTCTATAGTAGAATACCAGTAAGTCCACTCTAGTCCATAGTTCATTCCCCAATCTTGAGGATTCTGGGATGGTGATGTCTACTCCACTTCTGATTGAGAGGAGGGTTTGATCTCATACAGCTGATGGATGGGACTCTCTTGCTTGCAATTGTTGGTGCTCTTGTTTCCTTGGTATGGTGGTTGCCAATCCTCACCTCCTTGTTAGTTGTCCTGGGTAAGTCCAATGAACTGGAGAGTAGGTGTTGCAACTCTGCTGAGGTTCCAGGCCTAGCTGGCACATGGACAGCCCAAAGACTACAGTCTCTTGGATGTACACCTATAAACTTGATTACTTATTTTGGCTTCTTCGTGTCTCTGATCCTCACTCTTCTGGGAGTTGGTTAGCAGTGTCCTGGGTTTTGCAGGTCCCCATGACAGCCTCTGGCTTTTTCTTTGTTGTTTTGGTGAGAGCTAAGATTTATA
Organism: Cabassous unicinctus; assembly: GCA_029593785.1. Classification (NCBI taxonomy): domain Eukaryota; kingdom Metazoa; phylum Chordata; class Mammalia; order Cingulata; family Chlamyphoridae; genus Cabassous; species Cabassous unicinctus. The sequence goes on along the minus strand of JAQZBX010017289.1, from coordinate 23,335 downwards.
TGCTTAAACCATCAGCCATGTTCCCACAATCTATAATGGGCTTTAAAATGTGCAATGCTTTCTAAGATGTGCCCTTAAAGTAATGTTTCTCTCTCTCTCTCCATATATATAAATATATATATATCTCGGACATGCATTTGCACACATGCACACACACATACAGGACCTCCTCATTAACATCCAATTCTTTTAGTGGTGTGGGGAAATGGAACACTTGAGGAAATCGATGTGTTTGTTATTTTTCAGGAAAGTGATACTGGTTTGCAGCAGGATGTTAAAAGAATAGAGCATATCATTTTCAACTTTCTATTTTGTATAACTATTACCCAAATCATTTCTAATGGTAAAATTTATTTATTTTACCATCCTTTTGCATTCCCATCTTGTGATGGAAAATAGACCAAATAATTAAAATCTAAAAATTTCATCAATTCTTCACATACATCTTTTTGTAATTTGCTAGGTGATAACAATAATATCCATTTGATCATTGTATTGAACTGCATTGTATTGCATTTTAACTTTATTACATTTAAGCAAAATACAGCTTAAACCTGTTGTCTAATTCAGTGTGGTTATCAATCATATATTAAATTTTTGGCTAAAATTGTTCATAAGAACTAAATGAATATTCTACATAAAGTTAATTAAACTAATCAATTGTTATGGATTGAACTGTATCCCACAAATAGGTATATTCAAGTTCTAAGCCCCAGACTTATGAATATGGCTCTATTTGGAAACAGGAACTTTGAAGATGTTACTACTTAAGAAGAGACCAAAATGGATTAGAGTGGGCCCTAATCCAACATTACTGTTATCCTTATAATAAGGGGAAATTTAGAAAGACAGAGAGAGAAGGCAGCCATATCTTTTGATGGAGGCAGAGATTGTGTTATGCCACAAGCCAAAGAACGCCATGAACTACTGGCAAGCAGCCACGACAACATTACAAACTTCAGAGAAAGTAAGGCAAAGATGACACCTTGACTTTAGACTTTTAGCTTCCAGAAATGTGATATAATAAATTTCTGTAGTTTTAAGCCATCTAGTTTGTAGTATTTTGTTATGGAAATCTTTGCAAACTAAGATACTAATATAATGAAATGAGAATTAAAGCAGTTAAGAATGTAATGAAGTGTAATATTATGCTAGAAGTGAAATATGAATATTGTCATTCCAAATCTCAATAAACTATGTAGATTTTTTGGCAATGCTAATTGAGAGATACATTACAAACTGGTGATCAACTCAGAATTCTACTTCTCTGAATTAAAATCACTTTGTCACTTTGGACTTTTTGTCATTTATATAGGGCCCTTACTTCTTTCTTGTCTACTTCTTTCTTTTTTTCCTCCCTCCTCCATTCCTTCCTTTAATATATATTTGTTCAGTACCTGCTTTGTGACGGGCACTGTTCCAGTCACTTGGCATTTGTTTTAGTCAGCCAAAGGGATGCTGATGCAAAATACCAGCAATCTGTTGATTTTTATAAACGGTATTTATTTGGGATAGAAGCTTACAGTTACCAGGCCATAAAGCATAAGTTGCTTCCCTCACCAAAGTTTATTGCCATGTGTTGGAGCAAGATGTCTGCCGATGTCTGTGAGGGTTCAGGCTTCCTGAGTTCCTCTCGTCCGGGGCTCCGTTTCTCTCTGGGTTCAGCTCCCCTGTTTCCTTCACAAGGTCATCTGTAAGCTGTGAGGCCCTCTAGCCTTTGCCTCTCTTCATAAGGCCAGCTGTGAACTGTCAGGCGAATGGCTCATCTCTTTTCCCGGGGCCTTCTCTCCTTCCTCACGACCAAGCTACACTGTATACTTACTTCCCGGGGCTTCAGCTCAAGACTGCACATCAGAACTCCAACTCAAAACTACTCCAACTCTGTCCTTTGCCATGCCTTTTATCTTTGATTCCCACCCACCAAAGGGTGCAGCTCAACGCCCTACTGATGTGACCCAATCAAAACCCCAGTCATAACTTAATCATGCCCAGATGAACAGACCAGTTTACAAGCATAGTCCAATATCTATTTTTGGGATTCTAACTATATCTAACTACCAAACTGCTACAGCATATATCACCAATTCCAGATCAATCCCTACCTCGTACTGATCGTAGGATCTACAATCTCCTCATTGGTTTGTGGTCTGTAACATTACTAGGGCCCACTGTTGCTTTTGTTTGCACTAGTGTGCTAAAAATAATTTTAAATTTATCCATAAGAACATGTGGCTACTGAGGTTGTGCTATGAAGGGTAATTTTTCTTCTTTTCTTTTAAAGTGACTGACATGTGTTTATATGCATTGAGATACCCAAGTATGTGTGTCCATTTGCATCCAATTAGGAGAAAGGAACCGCAAAATGAGTTAAGCAGAGGAAGTTTTAATTATTAAACTATGATAAAAGAGTATTTATAAGGTAAAAGAAAACTTTACGTGAACTGAGAAAGCACCCAGGAAAGGACAAACTTGGAAGGCAGGGGATTCAGGCCCAGTTGTAAAAGGTATAGTTCAGTCCACTGGATGGCTGAGAAGTCCACTGGTTTGCCCAAGCCAAAACTGATCTGGAGTTGCTGAGCAAACAGCTAAAACTCTCTGGAGTACCATGGTAAGGCAATCAGCAACCGAAGGTGTAGGAATGCAATGAAGTGGGGTCTAGGAGCCAAGGTGAGGTACAGAGTATACTTGACTGCCCAGTGAGAACCCCTCATGCCTGTGCAGGTGAGCTACTTAGACCTGCAGGGGGAATTTAAGTGCTGGCATAGGCAGGAAGATTTCCACGTCCATGTAAGGGGCTGTAGAAGGTTATTGCCAGGCTAGGCAGAGGCTGCCAGGTTGCTGAGGGACAGCAAGTTCTGGATGTGTGACTGGGGCAGAGCTCTATGGGATGTCTTCATCCCCACACCATTAGCATACCATGCTACCATCTAAAACAGCAAAAGAGACCCTTCTTCTTGAAATTTCCCCCAGGTCCACCTACTAAGAATGTTTAATGTTGTGAACACTATAAAGGTGAGATTCTTAAAGGAATTCTATCCATTAGGGCAAAGCATATATTGAAGGGTGAATTTGAAACTGAAAGGCAATGAATTGATAACTAGAATTGTATATTATTACTACACATAAAAAATGCAACTTGATTTTTTCATTCAACATTACAGTGACTGCATAAGTCATAAGCCCACAAAGCTGGCCCTGGGTCTATCTAACACTCTGAATGGATCTTTTACTCATGCATAATTTTATAAGATCATGAATTGGTTATTTGGAAAATGCTGGTCCACTGAACCATGCAGATCTTCCAAATGTTGACACATTTCACAAAACAATATAAAAAATGCACCTTTATTTATATCACTTCTGATCTCATCAGAAAAATTTTTAAGTATCGGGAAGCTGTCAATCTCAGGTTAAAAAACAAAAGTTTTACAAAATTCTAATTTTCTTTTGAAAGCTTGAATTTTATCTTTTGACAATAACACAAATACTTGTTGTTTTCCTTGATGTGGTAGTCTCACTTCATTCATTTTTGAGACCATGACTGCCTAATTACTATGGTTTGTCTGTCATTCCTTCTTTCAAGGAAAAGTTGTGGTCCATGAAAAAAAGGACTTTTTAGCTTGCAACTGATTCTTACAAGCAGTTTTCTGAAAAACAAATGTCATACTTAGGTATGCAACACACATACTTTATGCATACTTCCCACTTTGACTCACAAAATATTCACAGGAAGTGTATTTAAGGATCAGGATTTTTTTTTTAAATTAGTAATTTTTACCACTTCATCAAGGATATTCTTAATGCAACTTTTTTTTTTTTCCATGAGTTTCTGGCAATGAAAAATGCAACTACTGATAGTTTGTTGTCATTTCTTTGGTCGTGCTAAATTGCCAGCATTTTTACCCACCACTATTTGTGCACCATCAGTAAAGGCAACAAAGATAGTTGTAAATTCACTGATCCTTAAAGGCGTGTCAGATAAGCTAAAAGTCAATGGACAACACTTTGGAAAGCTCTACTCTAGACCACAAAATAATCTCTTTATTAGTTTTCCTGCCTTTAATTCAAAACTTAAAACTGTTAGAGTAAATAATCTAAAAATGTTCCTTTGATCATAGTTCTCTCTTTCTCAAAAATATATTCCTTAGATGGGGATTCAGGACTTTCCATAGATTTGCCTTTCTAATATTTTTGATAACAAATTATGATCTTATCATACGAAGTTAAAACATTTTAAAGTTATTCTTATTTCATTATAATTTTGCTGGTAAGAAAAATTGGTCACCCTTTTTTACATAAATTCATCACTTGTAATTGTTTTTTAAAATACTCCCAATGTAGAAGAAAAAAAAAATTCATTGCCTTAAAACCTCATTAGCAGATTTTTTCATGTAGTGATAAAATAAATCAGATATATCAACAAAATTTTTGTTTCAAAATTTACTCTATATCTCTCATTAAGATGTTAAGAGAATGTATAACCTAGCATTTTATAAAATACTAAGTTGAATCTTATTTTATTCTTTAATTGTAATTATGAATGATTAAATATGCTCTAACTAATAAACATGTCCAATTTTAAAAATATAATTTCTGTAATTATATTTATAGCTTCACTGTTTTGTAACATAGTTTTATGTGCTATAAAATTTTATTGATATCGTATATAAAGCTATCAATGGCACTATCTATGCTAGTCCCATTATAACTGCTAATTTTTTATAGAGTCTTTGAGATTTTTCTCCTCCTTTGAGATACTTGGTTATTCACTTTGATATATATTACTTATATTCATAAAAAATAGAATAAAACTTTTCTTCAAAAATTCTGTTTCTGACCGTGGCTTTATTGTTTTAAGAGAATGATCCATCTTATATGTAACTCAAGTACAATAATTTCAAAATTTGTTAAGCAGTCAGAAAATATTGCTGTATACCCTATTATAGAGTTTTTATATACTTAAGCATTACAATAAAACCTTGCAATTTGCATCATTAAATCAAAGGATTTGGAGCTCTTCAGTGTGACCCTGGCATCTTTAGTAATGCATCATTTTTTTTTCTTTCTTACTGTCCTTTGCTCTCTTCTGCTTAAATAATCACCAATATCTTGGATAGTTTATTTATTTGTTAAAATTAGATTTTGATTCCAGAACTTTAGATTTTAACATAAATATAGCTATATATATGTATCTATATATAAAACACTATACTATATATTTTTATATATTCTGATAAATGGGCCTGACCACATAACCTCATGTCCTTACATTTATTGCTGCCTTTTTCTTTGTGAGGTCTGAAGATAGAGCTCTTTGAAATCCTGCCTTCACCTACCTCCTCCACTTGTCTCTTGAGTGCCTGCAACTTGAGAGCTTTTCAGCATTTGGTCTCAAAAGTAATCAGAATTGTTAGGGATAAGAAGGAAGAAGAAAGAACTCAGTATTATTGAGTTGAAACTATTTATATTCCACTTCTACCAAAAAGGATTTGAAGCCAAGCCCTCAAAGTGGCTTCTTTATGAAAAGCTAATACCAGAACTGGAGGAACAAACATCTCTGTAGTAAGAGATAAGCCACTGAGAGTTGTGCTTGGGCTAGACAGAGAGAACAATTTTAACGAGAAGCACAATTTAGGGACAAATCTAGGAAAGTTGAGATACATATTCTGGTTTTATAAATTTGAGGTTGAATGGGTTAGTGAACAGTTTCTTAAAAAGTTTTAAAAATACAATGAAAAAGAAAATACTACAACTAGAGATTGTAATCACAACCCAGTCACCAGTAATGTTACAGTTAGAATTGTGGGGGGTTTCTTACACATTGAGTAGTAGAAAACCACTAAATGGAAATAGACTACAAGCAACTTGAGTTTTCTTCTTGCTTTTTTCACTAATATGGGCAAGTTACTTAATCTTGGAGCACCTTGCTTTATCTCTTATAGTATTAGTTGACCTATTAGTACATTTCAAAATTTGGATTATAATGACACTAAGATTCTTTTTTAAATTCTTGGATTATAAATTTGAATGTTTCAGAATCCTTTCTTTTCCTTCAATTTTAAGCAGTCTCCTTTCACCCACAACTTGCAACATAGTTATGTTTGATTTCTTTATCACTACTTCTAAGTATGGTGCTGGTAAAACATACATATTACATCAGCTAATAATTTTAAAAACCCTTCATATTGGAAAATGAAATTTGCTTATAATTAGGTCTTTTATGCACTGACTTACACTCCATATTTTTATAGGAAAGAAATATGTATATAAGAGATGGGACTGACTTTAAGCATAGGAATATTTGGTGGCAGTCTCTAATTTCTTCATTAGTGTTTCATTCCCTATGATTAAGACATATATTCATTAAGATCCTGGTTAAATTGTAGGTTACTGTGGGAGATATTAAACATTGAATCATTAAACTCTATAATAAATTAATTTATCAGATTATCTAGCAGGTTCCTAAAGACATGACTATGGAACAAATAGGTTTTACTATGGGTTGCATATACCTGGAGGCAAGACTTGTACGCATCATGCTAATAGAAACCTGATGAGGCCATTTCAACATAAAGGAGGCTGGGCATCAGGGGCTTTGGTTACTATGTCTTGTTTATTGTACTTTCTACTAGTCCTGAGCATGCTTCTCTATATATCATCTTTCATTTGTATTCTTCTTCTCATCATCTTTCATTTGTATTATGACCATAGTCTGCTAACTTGTTATCCTATTCTTAGTCTTGCTTCCCTCCCATACTCCCTCTCCACCATTTCCAGAATGCAGATTTTGTGATATTATTACAGGAAAAATGTGCTTTCCTTTGTATGGACGAGAAATCTTCATGGTCTAGCCCGTCACCCTCCCCTACCTTGCCACGCCTTCTCGGTATTTTGACTATAGCAGGGATAGGAAGCAAAAATTTTCCTAGTGGGTCACTAGGGGTAATAGTGAGTGGTGCCACTCCCATTTCCACCACTTGATTCCTGGACCCATGAATCCTGGTTATGGGAGAAACAACACCATGGAGAGGATGCTGATTTAGAGCATACACAGCCTCCTGGAGAACATTGCCCCAGCCCTGCAAGGTATTGCCACCTAGTTGGTGCCGTAATTGAGTCTTCAAAAGGCCATTCTACTGTTCTATTAATCCAGCTGCTTCAGGGTGATGGGGAACATGGTAAGACCAGTGAATTCCATGGGCATGTGCCCATTCCCGTACATCATTTGCTATGAAATGGGTTCCTTGATCAGAAGCAATGCTGTGTGGAAGGCCATGGTGGTAGATAAGACATTAAGTAAGTGCACAGATGGTAGTTTTGGAAGAAGCATTGCATGCCGGAAATGCAAACCCATATCCAAAGTATGTGTTTGTTCCAGTTAAAACAAACTGCTGCCCCTTCCATGTTGGAAGTGGCCCAATGTAGTCAACGTGCCACCAGGTAGCAGGCTGGTCACCTCAAGGAATGGTACCATATTGGGGGCTGATTGTGGGTCTCTGCTGCTGGCAGATTGGGCATTCAGCAGTGGCTGTAGCCAAGTCAGCCTTGGTGAGGGGAAGTCCATGTTGCTGAGCCCATGTATAACCTCCATTCCTACCTCCATGGCCACTTTTTTCATGAGCCTATTGGGTAATGAATGGAGTGGCTGGGGAAAGAGGCTGAGCATTAGCCACAGAGCGGGTCATCTTATCTACTTGATTATTAAATTCTTCCTCTGCTGAAGTCACCCTATGGTGAGCATTCATGTGGGGCACAAATATGTTCATGTTTTTTGCCCACTCAGAAGGTCTATCCACATACCTCTTCCCCAGACCTCCTTGTCACTAATTTTCCAACTATGTTCCTTCCAAGTCCCTGACCATCCAACCAAACCATTGGAAACAGCCCATGAATCAGTGTATAAACACACCTCTGCCCATTTCTTCTTACAAGCAAAATGAACAACTAGGTGCACTGCTTGGAGTTCTGCCCACTGGGAGGATTTGCCCTCACCGCTATCCTTCAAGAATGTCCCAGAAAAGGGCTGCAGTGCCACAGCTGTCCACTTTTGGGTGGTACCTGCATATCTTGCAGAACCTTCTGTAAACCAGGCCCGAGTTTTCTCATCCTCAGTCAACTGATTGTAAAGGACTCAACAAGAGGTCAAAGCTGTGGGTTGAGAAAGAGATGGACCATGAGCATTTGAGCTACTTCCTCAAGTAACTTGTGCCTTCAGGACCCGCTCGAGCCCTGTCTCATGTATACCACTTCCACTTTATTATGGAGTGCTGCTGTGCATGCCCAACTTTATGGTTTGGTGGGTCAGACAATACCCAGCTCAAGATAGGCAACTCAGGTCTCATGGTAACTTATGGCCCATGGTTAAGTGTTCAGTCTCTGCTAAGGCCCAGTAGCAAGACAAAAGCTGCTTCTCAAAATGGGAGTAGTTATCTGCAGAGGATAGCAAGGCTTTGCTCCAAAATCCTAAGGGTCTGCATTGTGATTCCCCTATAGGGGCCTGCCAAAGGCTCCAGACAGCATCACTATTTGTCACTGAAACTTCCAGCACCCTTGGATCTGCTGGATCATATGGTCCAAGTGGTAGTGCAGCTTGCACAACAGCCTGGACCTGTCACTGGGCCTCCTCTTGTTCACGTCCCCAATCAAAACTAGCAGCTTTTTTGGTCACTCAGTAAATGGGCCATAGTAGCACACCCAAAAGAGGAATGTGTTGTCTCCAAAATCCGAAGAGGCCAACTAAGCACTGGGCCTCTTTTTTGATTGTAGGAAACAGCAGGTGCAATAGGTTATCCTTCACTTTAGAAGGGATATCTTGACAGGCCCCACACCACTGAACACCTAGAAATTTCACTGAGGTGGAAGGACCCTGTATTTTTGCTGGATTTATCTTCCATCCTCTCTCACTCAAATGCCTTACCAATAAATCTAGAGTCTTTGCTACTTCTTGCTCAGTAGGTCCTATCAACATGATATCATCAATATAATGGACCTGTGTGATGTCTTGTGGGAGAGAGAGATGATCAAGGTCCCTGTGGACAATAATATGACATAGGGCTGGAGAGTTGATATACCCCTGCAGTGAAGGTATACTGCTGGCCTTCCCAGCTGAAAGCAAACTGTTTCTGGTGGTCTTTACTAATGGCAATTGAGAAAAAAGCATTTGCCAGATCAACAGCTGCATACCAGGTACCAGGGGAAGTGTTGATTTGCTCAAGCAACGATACCACATCTGCGACAACAGCTGCAATTGGAGTCAGCACCCGGTGAAGTTTACGATAATCTACTGTCATCCTCCAAGATCCATCTGTTTTCTGCACAGGCCAAATAGGAGAGTTGAATGGGGATGTGGTGGGAATCACCACCCGTGCATCCTTCAAATCCTTGATGGTGGCACTAATTTCTGCAATCCCTCCAGGAATCTGGTATTGCCTTTGATTTACTATTTTGCTAGGCAGGGGCAGTTCTAGAGGCTTCCACTTGGCTTTTCCAACCATAATATTCCTCACTACACAAGTCAGGGATCCAATGTGGGAATTCTGCCAGTTACTGAGTATGTCTATTCCAATCAGGTATTCTGGAACTGGGGAAATAACCGCAGAATGGGTCTGGGGACCCACTGTGAGATGGCCCAACAATCACCTGACCTCCATAAGCCCCTACTCAGACTGGTGGACCACAGTGATGTTTTGGGTTTCCTGGAATTAATGTGACTTCTGAGCCAGTGTCTAATAATCCCCAAAATGTCTGATCATTTCCTTTTCCTCAATGCACAGTTACTCTGGCAAGAGGCCGTAGGTCTCCCTAAGGAAAGGTGGGAGGAAGATTAACAATATAAATTTTTGGCAATTTAACAGGATCCTTCCCCAAGGGGCCCTGGCCTTCTCCTCATTCAAGGGGCTCTGAGTCTCTAAATTGTCTCAAATCTGGGAATTTATTAAGGGGCTGTGATCCTCTGCATATTTAATTTGAGTTAGGGCTTTGTTCACTCAAAGTAGAACTCTTCTGCTTATACAGATCCAGAAGAAATTTAGTAGACTGCCCATGAATTTCACTTCTAGGTACCCCATGATCTATTAGCCTATGCCATAACTCCTTGCAACTCAGACTATTCTGTGTGCTGCTTTGAATCTGCCTTTCACTGCGGTAGCCACACCCACCATGCCTTTTGCAATTATCTGCCAATACTTGACTTTTACCGAACCGTGGTCTGACCATCCCCATAATGTTTAAGGATTCCCATTCCATTATAGGCCTCCCTACAGTAATATCTGGACTGCAGAGAAGAGCAACCACAGAGCTTTTCAGAGAAGATGGAGTTATTCTTACAAATTTATTTTTCACAGTCCTGGTTAAAGGTGTGTCCTCTGGACATTCCTGGGGTGGGTGAGCAGGTCTCAAATGGTAAATCCATTCTAGCATTCCAATCTCTCTAAGCCTTTGAATCCCCTCATCTACTGTATACCAGGGCAAATCAGGCATCTCAACCTCAGACATGCTAGGCCATCATTTGTTCCATGTTTCAGTCAGTCACCCAAACAAACTGTTAGAGCCCTTTCTAACCCATCGAGCTACAGTGTTGAATCCAGAATTTCTGATTAGTGGGCCCATATCAATAAATTCAGCCTGATCCAACTTTATATTACTTCCACCATTATCCCATGCCCTTAGTATCCATTCCCACACATATTCCCCTGATTTCTGTTTATATAAGTTGGAAAACTCATGCAGTTCTTTCAGAGTATAGCGCACTTCCTAATGGGTCACACTTTGTATTTCACCTTTGGGGGCTTGTTGTGATTTTAGTTTAGTCTTGAAGACAAGAGTGGTGGTGGGGGTGGGTAAGGAGAAGGATAAGAGATGTCTTGCAGGCTACTGACCTGAGGGCATTTCTTTGCATTTTCTTCTGGTGAGACAGGATTAATTTCTTCAGGCAAGGGTTGGAAGGCAGTTTCCTCAGGGCAGACTGGAAGTTGGGCAGTGCATGCTGGAGTTTGGCTGGTACCTGCCTCAGGGCTGGGATGAGGTCCAGACTCCCTGGGGCAGGCTGGAGGCTGGGCAGTGCAGGCTTCAGTTTGGCTGGTACCCACCTCAGGGCTGGAAGAGGTCCAGACTCCCTGGGGCAGGCTGGAAGCTGGATGATAGAAAGTTGACAAGGTGTGGTCTACACAGGACAGGCCATTGCAGATTTATCTGGTAAAGTCTCAGCAGAATTTAGGGTTCTAATGTCCCCACCAATATTGTCATCTTCCCATATGTCTCCATCCCAATCCTCTGTGTTCCACTCCTTTCCAATCAATGGCTTCACTTTTATTGCAGAAACCCTGCGAGGTTGAGATTTTAGTTTCCTCTGTAATTCTGCTACTCATACAATGAGAGTCTGGGTTTGATTATCAGATATCTCAAGTCTGTGGCTACAAGAGACAAGATTTTCTTTCAAGGCACACATAGAAACTTTCATATCATTCATGTGGCATTTAAGTTTTAAATTTGAAGACTTTAGCTCATCTCTTTCTTTTGTAAATGTATCCAGAGTATCTAGGAGGAGCCAGCCAACATCATTATACTTTTTGACTCCACGAAATTCTGTTAAGGTGTTGAAAACACTCTTACCCAGATCCTTGCTTCTTATAAGTGTGAAAGTAGGGGAATCCAGTGACGCTATTTTGTGTATCTCTATTGCCAGCTCATGCCATGGACTGTTAGCAACCTCTTCATTATTGGAAAGGGAGTCATCAGTACCTTGAGTCCAATTAGCATAGAAAGCCAATTACAAAACTCCCAGAACCACCTCAGACATTCCATGTTTAAGACTCTGTTCCTCAAAAACCACTCCCGGTACCAAGTTGTATTAGTCAGGGTTCTCTTGGAAAAGAGAATCAACAGGAGATCTCTGTCAATAATATGAGATTTTATAAGTCTCTCAGGCGACTGTGGGGATGCACAAGTCCAGGTTCTGCAGGCAGGCTGCAAACCAGGGGCTCCGATAAAAGTCCGATGAAAGGTCCTTGGTGAGTTTCTGGGAGAAGCTGGCTGTCCAAAGACGAGCTGGGAAATTCTCTCTGATTGTTGAAATCACTTCCCCTTTTAAGGCATTCAACTGATTGGATAAAAGCATTACCCATTGCTGATACAATCTCCCTGATTGATGTAGATGTAATCAGCCATCCATGCAGCAAACTCACTGGTGAGCCAAGTTAATAAATATTCTTGTATTACAATTAGCCCAGTGCTTGCTGGACCAAACACGTGGACACAATTACCTGGCCGAGTTGACACATCAGCTTAACCATCACAGTCTCCAAACTAGCCCTCTCGATTTACTTGCATTTCCTCAAGCAGAACATCCTACCTTCTGTTGACAATATAATTCTGAAATTATAGTTGCCTGGATACACTTCCTGACCTATCCTTTTCTATTTTTTCTCAGTTTTATTGAAACATATTCACAAACTTGCCCTATCTTTTCTACCTCATGAATTCTTATTAATTTTTGCTGTCAGTTAAAATATCTCCTCCTATGTGAGGATTCCTCACAGAGCAGAATGACCGTCTTTCTCTGTTCCATTTCTTTATCTAATACATACCTCTTTTGCTTTATTGCCCATAGTTGATTAAATATCTGCTCCTTGGTAGTAAGGCTTGTCTCATGTTTATCTTAGCAGCCTTAGTTTTTTGCATTATGAAGGCATATAGCAAATACTATATGTTTGCCCAATTTAAGTGATTGGGTTCTGAAATTAGTTTTTGTTTAACCTTTAACAATAGAAAACTTTATAATTCTTAGTTTAGTGCTGAAGAATAATTGATTAGAGGTTCAAATTATTCAGCTTATTGTCTCCTTTTATTTTCTGATTTATAGCATTTGATTAAAAGGTAGAGACATTTTAGAATATTCATCAGTTTCTGAAGTTGGCAGTTAGACAATTGTTAAAATGGTCCTACTGTGTGCCATAGACTGGATTCTCTGAGAAGCCAAGTCTGAGGTGGGAATTTATATGCAGAATATGTGTGAGAGTGTGCTCTCCAGAACAGTTCCTGGGGGGAATTGGGGAAGCAGGACTGAATCAAGAACCATGTTGAACTGCAATACAATTTCAACAAAGGCCTTGTCCAATTCCCAGGGAGCTCTAAAGCTGGGATGAACATTCAGAGACGCCCCAAATTGAGGCAAGAAGGCCAAGTCACCACACAGACCAGCATTTGATGTGGGATGTTCCAGAGAAGGAGTGTAATCCTGGATGAGGCATCACTCTTCATCTTAGGCAATTCTTGGACAGGTCTCAGTTTCTCTCAGCAGTTAACATTTCCAGCAGCTGGAGGAAGGAGTGCTTCAATTCGGGAAAGCGGACCTGAGTAGCATACCACAGCATACAATACTCTGTGGTTCTTAGAGACCTTCTAATGAATGAATATTTTGGAATGTCTTTATCTCAGCCTCAGCCTCTGATGAGATTGATGACGTAGGTAAAGCTGGTATCTAAAGTTATTTCCATTCTTTCAACAATGCAATTCCATGCTTTTTACCTTTTCTGTGCTATAGTCACTGGTTTTTATCTTTTTTTAAATAAGCAGCAGCTTCACAAAAATAATTGGAAAAGGTAATCATTTAGAACCATACTAAAACAGATAGCTCACAAATAAGTACAATTAAGCTATTGTGTTTATTACAGGGTTGCTAAGATAATTAAAGAGAAAAGTAATATTGTGTTCAGACAGAAACAGTGGGTGGAAGAAGCTGGGCTTGTAGAACAAATTAAGCCACAAGAATATGCTTTACTAAAAAATATGACTCTTATCAACATATGTTTCACTTAACTGCACTGACTAAAGCAATTTTCAGTGATAGTGACTTGTTTTTTCTATCCATCACTATCTTTTTCTTGTTGCAGCATTTTTAATAAACAGATTTTGTTGGATGATGGCTTTACCAAAACATTTTATGGAAGGCAAGGAGAGCAACAAACTAGGTGAAAGAAATCATTTTTAAAGTGACTGAAATTATGAGTTTGGATTATAGCTTACTGTAAGTGGTACATTTGGGGCCTCAGGAGTTTTTCACATGAAGGGTCAAATTGGTAGCCAGAGAGACATAACGGGGAAAAATTTTCCAAAGGAATACTCCCCTTTTTCAAAAGAAGAAGAAATAAGATTAGAGACAAGTTTTATGACATTGTCATAGGAGCAGATATTTTTATGATTTGTTTTATTTATTTTGCTCCAGGCATTATTTGTTCCATATAACCCTTCCTCTTCACTAGGAATGCTATGGCAACCCTAGACTATCATGCTGAACTCCGATTGTAGATTATGACAGATCTCAGCAGAATTAAGATATTTGGTGCTTCTAAAGTTGTTTCAAATGCCAGTCAGTTTTTCTCTTTCCAGAGTCATAGCTTTCCACCACTGTCAAAGTTTGCTTATGTGTATAGAGTAATATATTGTAAATATTTCTATATTCATCTCACCTACATTGCTTCATGACTTGTCGCAGCAGTGACAGGTACAAAAGAAAATGCAAATCAAACATTAAAAATAAAATACTTGAAAAGAAAAGTATGGCTTACTCCAAAGTGGAAATTATAGGGAAATGCCCTGTATGACAAATAGCAAAATATCCTAAATTCTACCCTCTCCTCTGATTCCTAAAACCTCATCTGTAACTATAGTTGCTCCTCAAGTAACTGTTAATCTCCCTTTCCCAATTTCTTCTCCCCTCAAACTCTCCTGGCTTCCCTGTCTCTTCCCTCTCTTTCCTTCTAAATTGTGGGTTCTACTCCATTCTTTTGTATAGATGCCAGGCAATTCAACTTAGTCTCTCTCTTCTTTTACCAAATCTCTCCACCAAACAGTACAAAGAAAAGCAAAGACGTCTGTTAGTGAAATCCACATTCCACTGCACATGGAGGGCACTGGATAGGGTTTGAATATCTGCATATCATTATTTCAGTACCTGTTACATATAATTTTGCCTATCATTAGCACTCTACAATTTTACACTAATTAGACCTCCTCAGTATAAAGGTCAGCAAAGGAAGTCAATTAGACTTTAAAAATATCTGCTAGAGAGAAGATGGTGTGTGAAGACATCTAATTTTGAGGTACAATAAGATCATATAATATCACATTTCCAGAAGGCATCAATATTAAGGAGGATTTCTAAGAGCAAATCTGGATTGCTTAGTAAAATATTGAAGAGATGGCCAGAGAGACTTTCCATCAACAAAGATGTTTCCTCATAATTCATTCTACCCCTCCTACTACTCTTTTCTGAGCTGATTACTTAGATGTATATAATATTTAAAATTCACAAAGCACTGACATATATTTTATAATTCTATTGACAATATTGGAATAAATTATTTGTATTTCTTGTCTTCACTGACTCCACCTTGTTTGCCTCTTCTCTCTATCATAAAAGTTCATTTAATTTGCTTCTATATTGATGGTTCTTTAATTGTTATACCCTCTCATAAACAAGGGTAATGAGGCTCAAAAAAGTTAAAGGACACATTGATGATTACACATAAATTATCTGAGCTAAGCTGCTAAATGTGCCCTTTGATCTCCAAATCTAGTACTCTTTTCATTATGTCTCGGAATTCCACCCTTATAAAGATATAACTGGGATATAAGCCTGTGAAGAGGCTGTTGCTAAAAGTTTCCAAGAAAATATAAGTGTTGATAGGATGGGTATGGGAAGTGGGGCTGCTGTATAAACCATATATTATATTTCTCGCTGGTCTTGAAGGTGTGAACTACCTTTAACATAAATAATAAAAAGGCTTATAGCCCTGATTTCTTTCTAATACACAAAACATTGTGGTGTAAGGACAGATGAGTGGAGGGAAAGGGCTCACTTGCAATCCAATACTGCTAGTCTCATCTTGTATAGGCAGCAAATGTATTCTCGGATTTCCTGCATCAAGCACTGGGCCTAGTTGCAATGTAGAAATTTTGTAATTATGTCCATATATTATCAAGTGACTTTTCTATCTCAAATTCTCTTTTCTTTTCTTTTTTAATACTCAACACCCCTTAAAATTTTACATTTACTTAGAGCTAAGAAATGCATTTCTGCGAATTTCTGTCTCCATTTTATCCTATCCCTTTAGTTCTCTAACATTAGTTCTCCTTTCCTTCCATGGTGCTTTTAACTAAGATAAGATCAAAAACCTTTTCCTTTATTGCTCTTGGAATCTGGAAGATACTTCTTGCATTTCTCTGCCTCATTGATGTTATCTGTTCTTCTTTTTCATATAATTCTTAAAAGTCTTTTCTCTCTTGCCCAGAGCTGTCTTAATTTTTTTTTCCCTTTTGTGGTTATTTAACTGTGTAATTGTATTATTTAACTTTATAAATCATTTTGGAATTCTGGGTATGTTAGTTATAGTGTGAATAAAGTAATCCTTAAATTTGGTTTCTGAGTTCAATGAAAATTTTCCTTAAATAGCAGTTGCAGTAAGTTGGTTTATTTACGAATCTTTACTTTTTGCAATTTAAACTGATGTGATACAGGAAAGAAAAACTTACTACCACAAGATCAACTTAATCTTCTCTATTTTGCATATGTAATTGATTCCGGATAAGACTTGTTAACCACTGCCTTCTCTATTTTAGTTAGCCCTCATCCTGACACCTAGAAACACATTTTATATGATTTGGAAACTGTTGATATATTATATAAATATTCAAGATAACATTTTATTCACTAGGACAGGAAAAAACTTGTGGGGAGCATAAGGTTTCAATACCAGCTGCTCTCTAGGTTCTCTCCCAGTTAGGTATGTCTTATTAACTGGTTCTGTCCACTGAGATAGAATCAGAAATTGCTTGGCAGAGATGGTAGGAAAACATTTAAAAGCAACAGAGTCATTTGACTTCTGCCTGTTGTATTGTGCCCTTTGACTTTTCCCATTCTTCCTGATCTTTCCACATTTCCTGTGGATAAAGCAAACTGGATATATTCAACATCTATACTGCAAACCTGAGGAAAACACTGACACATTAAGAATGGTAGTACTGAAAAGGAGAAAATAATCTGGTCACTGATGACCTTGTAGGTATGCTAACCAACTTTGTACTAACTATCTGATAATACTCGATATATGATTAAAAATAACCACTTACTTTTTTGAGCTACCATAATTAGGTTTCTGTTAGATATATCTGAATATAAAATCTAACTGTTATGTCCTCCAAAATTGATTGGGTTAAAGATTTCTTATGAAACCAGCAGTTGCAAACATATTCTTCATGCCCTCTCTGTTTAACACCAGCCCTGTCTCCTAGTGATAACCAGAGTTAATTGCCATTGCCAAGATGGTGACTCTTCTTTGACTGCTGACCTCTCAACAGAAGGAGCCCATTTCTGCATCCATTTCTTGCTTCCTGAATCCATGCATTTTACTTGTTGGAAATATAGCCCTATGTCACAGGTACTGATTTGATTTAGGGCATATATTACTTCCTGGATGATGGTATTCTATTCTTAGAAGAATATTTTTAATTTTTTAATTTAAGTCACTTTATTTCCTGTTGAGGGTAAGTAACTGAAAGTTCCTGAATCAGTAACTATTAAACTATTTTCGATGGCAAATAATTTGATAATCTGATGAAAACTATGGATGTACTTCCCAGAGAAATTTGCATCTACATATAGATATACATATGTGTACAGATTTACAGGTGCATTCAGATATAGTGCTGCTGCATACAATTTCAGGGCGCTTCAATATGCTTCTGATGACCTAGAACACGACACTTTTTACTAGACTGAGAAGTTATAACCCATTATATAAATATAAATATAAATATAAACCCTCAAAAGTACTGAAATTGCTTTGCTCTTTGAGTTTCTCAAAACTGCTGTTCTAAATACACTTCTGCTAAGAAGCTTCATCCACCTGAGATAGAGTCTAATGAAGTTCCTGCAGCTTCAAAGAGCCACTCTATTTTTATGACAGCTTCTGGGTGGATTCCATGATCGTGTGTATACACCTTCTTTGTATAAAATGAATTCTTTGGTCTGATGTTGTTATGTGGGATTCCATGTCAGTGGGTCCAGTCACTCATGAACCCTGAGATAGTGGTACTGGCCAAGACCTTGTCAACAAACCTGAATATGGATCAATTCTGTCTGAGAAAAATTGCTGCCTCTTTCTGAATGGATGCCACCAAATAGATGTTTGATAATCTTGAGGAAGAAACTGCCATATTAGATGCTAAGCTTCAATTGCTAGCTTGCTATCCAATGGCAGCAGTAATAGCTAGACTGGCCCCGATGTCGGGGAGCCTGTGCTCTTGGGCCTACATATAACTCCTGATCCTGCCAGGTTGGAAATACTATCCATGAGCCCATTTGGGTGGCTCTGATTTGGCTGATGATAGAAGCATGCTGATGTAAATGGGCTAAGTTATTCTGCCTACTTGGTGGTTTATTAACTCTCATGGTAATGCTCTCTAGTATGCATTAACATGAAATACAATGATTGCTATACTTCATTCTTGCTCTCAAAGATAGACTGTCATGTCTTTTCCCCAGAATTACTTGTCCTGGTTGAAAGGTTGAAAGATTCTTTCAACCTTTCTCCTTCCACAGCCCTGTCCCACCAACCGAACATTTGCCATTGCTCAGGGTGCTGCTATATATATTTTTCCCTTGGGCTATTTCTATTTACATATAAAATGGATGGAGTTCTGCCATTGGGAGGACTTCCCTTCATTCATGTCTTTCAGGAAACATGGTTGGACTGTAATATAGCAGCAGTGTTTTCTTGGCTTATATCCACATATAGAGGCAACCCACTTATGCTCCAAGTTTACTTATGTTTGTTCTCCATAAACTGATCCTAAAAACCCCCACTTTCTTCTTGTGGCCATATTGTGAGTTGAAGAATGGGTCTCAGTAAAACACAATTGGATGATATAGGAGATTGGGTCATTTACATGTGTAATTTACTTGAGACCTCTGGTGTATCACTTCCATCTTATAATGGACTTCTGCTAAGCCTGACAGAACTTTTGATTTATGACTGAACCAGGCTCTTGGTGGGTAGTTCTGGCACATAGCCAATTGCTATCTCATGGTCAGGGCCCATTATCATGCCATCTGCTGCAAATGGCAGGGCTTTGCTCCAGAGCCCTAAAGGTCTAGGTTGTGAGTTTCCTACTTCAGCTTGTTATAAACTCTGCACAGCCCTTTTGTCATCAATAATACCTCCTATGCCATTGGCTCTCCAGCAGCAAGCCTGCTTATATTGCAGCCTGGTCCTGCTACAGAGCCTTTGTGTGACCTGGTAATTGGGCGGAGGCAGCGTATTCCCGTGTATAGAATATACTGCCTACACAATCCAAAGCAGCCTAACAGGCATTACACTTTCTTCTCTTTATGGAAAGTATGAGAGGCAGTAATTTGCCCTTCACTTTGACTGTCATACCCTACACTACTAGACTCTTAAAAATCATATTCCTTTCCTTCAGTCAGTGGGCTCTGGGTCTGAAAACTGGCTCATGATCATAACCTGGGTAAAGAATTATAACTCCTTTGTGTGGGGGCTACTCTCAGACTTGTGATCATCCATCCTAACTTTATTTTGATTTTATAAATGGAGAAATACCCTTATTGGATGCCCATCTATCATGACCATAAGGATAGGGTGTTCTATTGCTTATAGTCATAATTTTCTTGGGTCAGGTCCCTATGGCTGAAAGTCCAGAGAGTTCAAAATGTTATAGGGCTTCAGCATTTTTTAATGCATTTTCTAGATAATCCCAATTCCAAATTTCAGGTCCCACTCTTTGCCTGCTGAGGCCATGATGTTGATATAGTAAATTTGCTGGGACTGGGATTTCAGCTTTCTCTGGAGCTCTGCTACTCTTGTAATTACATATTGGTTGTGACTCTCATCTTTTTCAGCCTTTTGGCAGCAGTTGATAAAAGTTTGTTTATGCTACCAGGAAGGTCCTCTGACCTTCAGTTGGTGATTAAACACTCAACTTTTCAATGTCTTTCTTTAATACACCAATGTTACTCAACAGGAGCCACTTGATTCCCATTACCTTTATAATTAATATTTTGTACAATCTCTTGAAAGCCTGAGATATTGCACTTGACAGTACATTCCCTTTCACCCTCATCCCATGCCATTTTATTGCTTTTGAAAGTTCTGACAATAGCTGCTTTCCAATAGCTAACAGTTCTCCACTTAACAGTAGTCATGACATCTTCATTGCCGTACAGCTGGTTCTAAATCCCATTTCAGTAACTTCTTTCTCCAACCATTCTTAGCACCAACTCTTGGTTTGCGTTCCCTGGGAAACAGATTCTGAGATGGAGATTTTTGTGCAGAAAGTTTGTCAGAGGAGTTCTTGGGAGCAATACCAATTGGGGAATGAGGGATGTGGGTTTAGGCAAAGAGGCAAATTGCCCTGCAAAGCAGTTGCAACAAAGGCCTCAGTCAAATCTCCAGGAAGCTCTGGATCTGAGATAGTGCATCACAGATATCTCCCATGAGATCAGGAGCCAGGACTTTATCCACCCACAACTACTAGTCATGGGACGAGAACTGCCTCTGGGGTGGTACCTTCCACCAGACAGGTATCTTCACCTGAGGGTAACTCTCAGAGAAGGACTCAACTAAGAGCCATCAATCACCAATCCTTCTTCAAGCTGGGGAAGTGAATACCTCAGTCCTAAAGCTGGGATCTGGGCAGGTGACCAGAGCATTCACTGCACTCAATCTAGACTCTGAGCTACTCAAAGACCAAGTATATGACTTATTGGTTTGTGTACTATCAGTGCTGAGTACAGTGACTAGCATTTAGTAGTTCATCAATAAATGCCTGCGTAATGAACATAATGCTAGATTTTATTAACACACTTGTGCAAATGTTTATTAATCAAAGACTAGAAGCAGAATTATTTACTATTTTCATTTAGATAGCAGAAATTATGAAGCTTTCCCTTTAAATTTGGTCTTAAAAATACCAGTACCAATTCATTTATTCAGTATCTGAACACATGTTTGCTGAGTACTTTAAATGTGCTAAGCACTGGGTAACACATTAAGGCAAATAATTTCTCTTAATGGAATGTATATTTTAGCCTTCTCCCCTTTCATTTATATGGCCTTGTATGAAAAGGCAGCATGGAAATTGGTGTTATCTCATACCCTCTGGGTTTCCTCTAGCACTTATAATGATGATCTCCCCTCATCCTGAATGGCCAAGTTGGTTATACAGGGGAAAATAAAAATAAAGATAGCTCCTCCCATTACACCTTTGTGCTCAGAGCCTTCATTCTATTTTGGGTTGGATGCAGACCAGGGATTGAAACAACAACAATCTGAAATAAACAATGAATTATTTAAATTATAACTTTTCCAACGTGATTACTTAGCTGCAGTTTATTCTGATATAAGTATATAAACAATGTGTTTCTCCTGAGGAATGAATCACCCTTTTTCACGCCTTTTCTACAAATTATGACTAAACTACTACAATTGTGTGTATTTGCTCACAGTGTCTCCTGCAGAGAGCAATAACATGTCATTGTCCAAATAGACAACTGGCTAGAAATTTTATGCCAACTTTCATTAATCACCTATTTCTTACCACTTTACCCATCAAACTGTCTAGATTAAAAACACCATAATCTTGGGAGCTCATGTGGCTCAGTGGTTGAGCACAGGCTTCCCACATATGAGGTCCTGGGTTCAATCCCTGGCCCCGGTACCTCAAAACAAAACAAAACACTGTAATCTATGTCTCACCCAGTTACTCAAATGTAAATTGTTTTCTTTGTTGTTCTTTCTTCTTCTTCTATTTTTTTTTAAATTTTTTTAATTTTTTAATTTTTTAACAAATCAATTTTATTTTTACATATTAATAAAGCATAAATCCATCCAAAAAGTTCAATCAGTGGTGTTCAATGTAATCATATATTTATGCATTCATCAACCCAATCATTCCCAGAACACTTTCATGATTCCAATAATAATAATAAACAGAAAACAAAACTCATCACATCTCAATCTCTTTATGCCTCACCTGCCGTACATATATGCTATTCTTCTTCTTTCTCTCTAGTATATTTGCATTTATATTTGTTTTGTTTTTTAAAATCAGCTTTTATTTTGTAATATTATCTTCATTGCCTCAGTGAACAAGTAACCCATTACCTCTCTATAGTAGACTTTTTCTAGAGTAAATTCAGTTAAAAATAAACAAGGCCATGACCATATCAGAACATCTCTTTCACCAAATTTTCCTATCCTTATGAAGCATGTTAAAAGGAGAAATATTACCGTTTGGCCTATTAAAAATACCCAGTCATATTTGTAACTAGCAGAGCTATTATATGGATACGTCAGTGGTTGAAAGGGAAAATCTAAGCACATGTGTTTTCTAGAAGGAAAGCTAAAAATTGTAACATGGGACTGTATAAGATAGTTAAACTTCATGTAAAACACTAATATGGGTGCTATTACATATATAAGACTGTTTCTACAAAATATAATTACAAATACATTAGAGAGAAGGGAAAAGAATAGCAGCTATGTACAAAAGGGGAAGCATAGAAAGATTGAGAGGTGAGTTTTGTTTGTTTTTTGTTTATTATTATTATTATTATCTTTGGAATAATGAAAGTGCTCTAAGAATGAATGAAGTGATGAATGTACAAATATATTATTACACCAAATACCATTGATTGTATACTTTGAATGGATTTATGCTTTATTAATATGTATAAATAAAATCGATTTGTTAAAAAATACCCAGTCAAATCACAGACATGCATATTTTGACTGACACCAATATGGTGGAAAGGAAAATGGATGTTCCTTTGACTGAAGCATCCTATGCATGTATGGACAGAGCTTCATGAGTTCCAGGGCGGGGGAACATTCAGCTACACACTATACTCAATTTATGAGATAAGGGCACATGGATTTATCATTTTATGAATGATTAAATGATAAATTTCAGAGGTATTTCTCTACATTTCATTCTCCTAAACTATTACTTTCTATCCCTCAACTTTAATCTTATCTTGGAGTGGTCATTGCATGCCAAAATGATATTTTTCAAGTTTTCATTAATTTACATTATCATTGTATTTCTAGAAATCTGTATAACATTTGAACATTAAAAAAAAGACAACTAACATGTAAACACAGGCAATACTGTTATAGAGAATGTTAGAGTTTTATATTGCCAAAAAAAGAAATATATATATATATATAACTGTAACATTACAAAAAATTACACAAAAATGTCTAATCCATTTGTGTTTGCTGTTCCTAGTTCAGCTGTTCCTTTTTTTTTTTTTTTTTTT
>JAQZBX010017288.1:10902-35815 GCA_029593785.1 Cabassous unicinctus | reverse complement strand
CCTCACAGCTCAGCACCAGACTGTTTGTTCCACCTCCCGCTCGATGCTGCCAGTTCCTCACGCAGGGGAGAGAGGCTGTCCCAGCAATCTCAGTAAACACTGTCGGTTAGCACCACCTGGCAACTGAGAACCTTGATCTCTCCCCACCCCAGGCACCGAGGTCTACACCACACAAAACCCGGGCTAGTTAGAGCTGACCGAACTGCAGTGTCCCACTCGGGGGTGGGGGTGGGGGTGCGTATGTGAGAGACATACAGAATAAAGGGAGAGAAGGGGAACAAACAAATGAGTCACTTAATACGAGGGCTGCACATGCCGCTGACGCTGCCCATGATGCAGAGGCTCTGGACTGGAAGGAAGCAGGCGGCCACCCGGGAGGGGCGGGCGGAGAACGGGAAGAGGGAGAGGGTGAGCGGCGCCTCGCCCTTTGTAGGGGACACAGCCTGCGCCCCCCCTTTCATGCCCACTCCCCCAACCCCGCAGGCTGAAGTCGCTCGGGGTCACTGTGCTTCCCAGCCCCGGGGAATGAACTCTCTCGGTCTGCCAAAACAATCAATGCAAACTTCAACGCCGTGTGGAGTTTACGAGGAGGCTGGGGAGGTGCCGTCGACGCGCCCGCCCAGCCGAGGAGCCGCGGCCGCCACCGGGCGCCCCGCCCGCCCCGCCCCTCGGCGGCGCACCTGTGACAGGTGTGCAGGTGCCCCGCACCAGCCCGGGCCGCGGGGCGCGCCGACCGCTCGTCGCCCCCCACCGCAGGCCCGGGGCCCGCTTTCCCCATCGGCGCGTCCCCTCCGGGAGCCCCTCCAGGCCCCCTCCGTTGGCCGCCGGGCGCCCCCCAGTCGCGCCCTCGGCGGCCGCGCCCCGCTCGCCGCCCGCACTCACATAGCGCCTCAACTTCTTCTCGGGGGGCGACTTCCTCAGCCAGCCGGTGCACACCACGTCGCCGCCGCCGCTCATGCTGCCGGCCGACGGGAGCCCGCCGCGGGGTCGGGAGGACAAGGGCGCGGGCCGCTGGGTCAGCCGGCCGGCGGTGCGCAGCGCGCGGGAGGGAGGGGCGGGACCGCCGCCGGCCGCGGGGCGAGGACGAGGCGGCGCGGGCCCGACCGCCTCGCGCGCGCCCGCTCGCCTCCCCCGGCACGGCCCCGGCCCCGGGCGCGCGCCCCGCCGGCCGCTGAGGGGCGCCCCAGCAGGAAGCGGCCCGCGCGCTCGCCACGCCCACAGCCCGCCGCGTCCCCCGCCGCCTACCCGGACGCCGACAGCGCCTCGCAGCCCCCGGGAGGCCGGAGGTCCGCGCGGACGTTCAGAGATGCCGCGGGCCGCGCCCCCGGGGTCCTGCTTTTTGTTGTTGTTTTTCCTCTGAAGCCTTTTCCAGCACACCCGGGAGGGCGGGGGGAGGCAGCCGCGCCTCTTGGGGAGGAGGTGTGAGGGCAAGGGGCGTCAGTGCAGTCGGTCGCTGATCGATTTTTCACGGAGGGTCGCCAGGGAAGGGACCCGAAGGCTCCTCACGTTTCCTGTCCATTCCCAGAGTTTCAGGTTTCAGCGGATCAGGTTCTGACTGAAATTAGTGATTCGCTTCTCAACCAGAGTTTCATTAACTCTCACACCCCCTTGGCGGGAGAAAGAAAGAGGGAAAACACACCTACTAAGTGCTGGATGCTTACCTTAACCGACACATTGGGTGGGAAGTAGTGTTCCCATTTTACAGATAGCCTAAGGTGTCAGAACTAGTACAATTCTAATTTCTAATGGGGAGGGGCGGGTGCTTCTTATCTGCTATTTAAAGTGGGGGGATTGCTTTAAAGTCTGCAGATCAGCTTGCCTCTCTTTCTAGCAGGAAACAAATTCCAGCAGGCTCCCACAGTGCCTCTGGGAAAACGGAATTCAGTAGTTGAACATCTGTATGAATTGCAGAACCGAGGAAGCAAAAATTAGTGTATTTCATGGTAAAATGGAAGGCAGGGTGGTGTAGAAGAAAGAAAGAAAAATTAGGGTTAAAATTCTCCAAAGTTCCAACAGGCTCTAAGACCCCTCTGGGGTGCGTTTGTAAATTGGGATATAGTGATCCCTGTCTCCCTGAGTTGTGGTAAGGTTTACCTGAGATAAGTATATGGAAGCACGCTCCTGACACTAGCCCTCCAAGGATTCATTGGGGAAAAAAAAAAAAAAAAAAAAACCTATGAGACATAAATATCAAAATACTCAAAGTCTGCTAGATCAATCAGGAGGCGGTGACTCCCAACCAAAATAAAGCAATCCTTTTGACTTCATTCACATCTGAGTCACGGTGCCAAGTCTCAGGGACGGCAAGGAGTCTGAGAAAACTTCAGGGTTTGGCTACAGCTGAGGGTTGTGACGCAAGTAAGCATCCATATGCCCTATCTTTCCCTAGAAGACTCAGAGTCTTCTATTACACACCGTTGGATATTTATATGATTGAGGACACAGACTGGGAGATTGTTCAGCATTGGTTAGTTGGGGGATAGGACACTTTTGCCAGAGACTCTTTAGGGTGTTAGAAGACCCCATGTTGTTATTATGATTCCGAATAGAAAACAAAATTATGGTGTTTTGCGGCCAGTGACGGGAGGGGGCTTGAAATATTAGAGATACAGAGTATCGGCTTCAGCAGGTCTCTGAACACTACCCTCCTTCCCTAAAGGTTGGAGAGAGGGTCTCTTCTCCGGGCTCCCCTGTTCCCCCACGCCCCCCACTGCCACCCCACCTTTCTCACCACTGCGCACTGCGCTGCCAGCGCCCAGCACAGGCTGCACGCAGGAGCCCAGACTGCTGCTGAGATCCCCGGGTGCACCCGGTGGGGCTCAGTCTTCGGAGCCTGAGATGCGTGCCAGGCCTGGAAACAGCCCTCGGACAGAACGTTCCTGTCTGGGCCTTTACTAAGTCCTCTCCACCCGCTGCCTTTCTTTTTTCGTTTTTAAAGCTCCCTGATTTTCGCTGTGGAGAAAGGGAAAACAAATTACTTCGTGATTTATTTACACGAAGGCAGGCGCCATCTACCGGAACCAGTTGGCACGACATTTCCTCTCCCTCCCCGCCGCGCCCTGCGTCGACATGCATCACTAGCCTATAATTTAGGCAATTTCGATTAAAGACCACGGGGTATTTCCTGGGGGAAAATTAATGACCGGCTCCAAGGAGCGCTTTGGGTCATTAATTTTATATTCTCATTAAATCCCCAGGAAATTACCAATTTGTGGGGGGAAGGGAGGTCGTGGGGAAGGAGCTTGCACACCTGGGAGCAAAGCGTGGGTACCACGCACGTATTGCCCTCCCCCCTCCACGCCCGGGTTCTAAAGGGTGCACTGTGGCTTCGAGTGTAGTCAGCGACAGCCTGCATCCGTGCCTGTCTGGGAGTTGAGGGTTTGCGGCCAGCGGCAGGTGCCTAGCTGGTGGAACTCTCCCAGGAACGGGTTGAAAGGGCTGGAAGGAGTGCTGTCCTCAACTGTACACCAGGCTGGTGTGATTAATACCACCCACGCCAGGCCTGACGTCAGCGATTGGACTGGTGGTGGGAACGGATATGTTTGTGTTCTAGCCCTTCTGCCTTTTCTCCCCTTCAATTTAGTTGACAGGTTAATTTCAGAGCTGAGTGCTGCGTGCCAAGGTCAGTATGACCAGCTTAGTCACCTCAAAAGAGGACTTTCAGGACACTTGTCTCTCAGACATGTTGAAGTGTGTGCCTTTTTAACCCCAGGTTGCTTTGAGCCCAGCTGGTTCACTCCATCAAATTACCCTCTGATTTAAGTCAACTCTTGGCATCTGCTGCACTGAGATCTAGAAGTGGGCTTGGGGTGTGGTTGAAGACGTATTGGGATTTCCTCTCTGCCTATGGCTGCTAACAATATAACAGTAACAGTATGAGAGTAACCCATTGGAAATACACTTTTTTAAAGAAAAATTTGAACAGTTCAGTTTCTCAAGTCCTCCATTGTAGAGAACCAGAACCTATGCTAATTGCTTAGTGGCAGCTTTGCTCCTGGGATATTTCTGCCGCTACAGGTGGGGTTGTAACATCGTGCTGCACAGATCCTACTGTAAAATCAGTTGTCCAGGTTCTCCCAAGAACAAGACTCAAACACTGCATGCTGGCCCCTTATTTCCTTGAGAGAGAGACCACTACCTTGAATTAGATCTTGAACTATATCAATACGCCCTTTCCAAAAACTCATCATACCCATTCCTCAGCATAGTTCATTTTCTTTGTAGTCACATTGCACCTAATATATAAACCTGATTAACACACTTGTTTGCTTGTCAAGGAACTGTGAGTTCTTTGAGGACAGGGCTGCCTTTTTCATTTTCCCTAGGGTATCTTAGCTTGGTGTCAGGCACACAATAGATGCTCATTAAAGTGGGTTTTTTGTTTGTTTTTGTTCTGTGAGAAGGAACTAATTGACCCTCGAAGGATGGCAGGTAGGGGGCTGGGAACATTCAGTTCTCTCAGGTCCAGTCATATCAGAGAATTGTATCTGTGAAGGTACTTACTATATGACTGGAGTATTTAAATCTATAGGGCCTGGCATGGCTGGAAGTGCTGAGCAGGTGGAGGTAATCATACGCAATTCCACTTTAAAAAGTTAGTTTTATAAACTAGGACTTCTTTGACCTTTTCTGACCTCTTCTACCCCCAGGTTCCAGAAAGCTAATTGTATTAACACTTGGTTTGCAAACCCTGATACTGTCTTACAGAATTCCCATATACCTTCCTTTGGGGACTAAGAACTAATCTCTTTGTGGTTACTCTGATCTAGCTTCACTATGACCATCCTATAGGGGTCCTAGCACTTATCCTCTTGTATCCAGACATAACATCAGCTAAGCTGAAGAAATCATGTGCCCTGACTCAAAGTGATTTCATCCAACAGGTGACCGGAAATGCCATTTCCTTCTGCACGGGATGCATGCAGAGTGGCTGTGCAGATTTGGTAGTCTTTGTTATGCTGGGGATTCAAAGGCCTCAGGATATTATCTTTTCTAATTCACTAATTCTACCAGAGTTAGCCAAGATGACTGTCTGACATTGAGTTGGTGTGCTGGTAAATTTTTAGCAACCAGCTTTCTGGGAGCTGTTGGCCAATTTCTGTGGTGTAAATACCCCCCCCCCCCAATTTCAAGCTATCAAATTCATGTCCTTAAATGCAGAGTTGAGAAGACATGGACAGGAGCAAACCATTATTTAATATTTCCAACATACAGATCTAAAAGATGTAAATAAATCAAGAGCAGTGATCCTAGTAAAATGGTCAGTGATGAGTTTTGGATATTTATTCCCTTTGTTCTTAATATAACTTATTTAATTATGTTTATATGATTTATTTTATTTTTTTTTAGGCGGTACCGGGCATTGAATTCAGGACCTTGTACATGGGAAGCAGGCACTCAACCACTGAGCCATATCCGCTCCCCAATGAGACTTGGTTTTTTTGTTTGTTTGCTTGTTTTCAGGAGATACCTGAGCTTGAACCTTGGACCTTGTATGTGGGAAGCAGGTGCTCAAACACTTGAGCTACATCTGCTCCCAATTTAATTTTTATTGAAATATAATTCACATACCATAAAATTCATCATATACAATTCAGTGGTTTTTGGTATAGTCAGAGTTGTCCAACTATTGCCATTATCTAATTCCAGAACATTTTCACCACCACAAAAAGAAACCCTATATTCATTAGCAGTTACTCCCCATTCCTCCTTACCTCTCTGGCAACCACTCATCTACTTTTTAATTCTATGGGTTTGTCCATTCTGGATATTTCATAGAAATGGAATATACAATATGTGGCCTTTTGTTTCTGGCTTCTTTCACTTATGTTTTCAAGGTTCACCCATGTTAAAGCATATGAGTACTTCATTCCTTTTTTCCTTTTTATGGCTGAATGATATTCCGTTGTATGTTTTTATCACATTTTGTTTATCCATTCATCAGCTGATCCTTCTTTGAGTTGTTCCTACTTTTTGGCTATTGTGATTAACACTGCTATAAATATTAGTGTACACGGTTTTTGAGTGTACCTGTTTTCAGTTCTTTTGGGCACATATCTAGGAGTGGAATTGCTGGGCCATATGGCATCTCTATGTTTAGCTTTTTAAGAACTACCAAACCATTTTCCACAGTGGCTGTACCATTTTACATTCCCACCAAGAATTTTTGAGGGTTTCAATATCTCCACATCCCCATCAACACTTGTTATTTTCTGTTTCTTTTTATAATTTAATTTTAGTAATGCTAATTTTTTAAACAGCCAGCTCACAAAATTCTTGACAATTTAACAGTTGACTCTCTAGCACACAGCCCTCCAAAGAAAAATCCCATCATCCTTCTCTGTAGTCAGTTTCACTGCTGTTTGCTTTGAATTTTCTTCTTTTTACAGCCTTCCTATAGAAAACTGAAGCAAAAGTTCTCAGGTTTTTTTTCTCTTTTTAAATTAGGAATATTTTGACTGAATCCCAAGGTTTTCAGCTCTCAAGTACTCTAGGCAGAACGAGGTGTTTCCCTCCTACAATTGTGTTGAGAAACAAAATGTATCTTCCTGACACCCAGATGTATCTTCTGGATGAGCTATCAAGCAGTTGCTGCAACAGGGCAAACAGCTGTGGTCTGTTTCAACATAATTTGATGTAATCAGGGTTAATTTTGATGATGTAGTAACTCTGAAGACTGTTTTTTAACTGGATTATTGTTGGGTCAACAATCATGTGGTATTACGTTTAATGGCTGAAACAAAAGCCAGAATTAAAACAGCTCCCTCCCCCCTCCCCCCAACCTCTAAATGACAGCTCCACTGAGATTAGAAGTTATGCCACACATTTAACACAATTAACTAAAAAAGGAAAGTAGATGCAGTCAAATTACATGCAAGCTTCTCCAAGGTCTGGAGTGTCAACTCAGAAAAAGCTGGAAAGTTAATTTTGTTGTTTCCTTTTCCTAGAGTGGTTAGAAATATATTGGCAGCAATCATTATAATTTAATATTTTCATAACATTCTAGGAAAAAGCCCCAAGATTTTCCTCTGAAATTTTCCTGAACCAAACGTTGATGATTTTAGCAGCCCACAGTTCCCTCCATTTTCCATGCATGTTTTAAAAATGATTATTTTAAATGAGCAAAAAACTCAGGGTATGGCACGCCAGGGCTGAATGAATGTGGTGCACAAAGCCCTGTACACATTTGGAACTATTTCTGAAGAGCAAGGTCTTTTCTTTCTTTAATTTGGCCATCATTGTTTATGGCCAGCTCAACAGTTCAGTCTGGGCTGCTCTAGGGACTCAGACCTTTTTAGGCTCTTCCAGTTTTTTGTTTTGGCTAGCCTGAAACACAAAGGCCCATGATGAAGGCCATGCTTACACAGTTCAGTAAAGCAGCATCTTCAGAAATAGATTTCTTGGGAGGGTGCCAAATGCATTGGTTCTTCAAAACCTCTAATCCAATTTTGAAGTTCCAAAAAGGTCTGATGTGTGTCCAATCATTCTGTAAATAAGCCTCCATTCATTTGTTTTGTTTTTGTGATTTAGAGTATCAAGAAACATGAAAAGGAAAGAAGCCATTTACTCTCCTATTGCATTTTATTTTATCTGCAAGTCTCATCCAAATAATTTACTGATTAATATATATTCTGGGTAATAGGTGGGTGTGACTAAAAAGGTAATGAGACTTAAAAGAAAAAAAAAAAGGAAGAAAAAGTAATGAGAACTCCCTTTATAAGTCAGAGATAGTGTCTTAGTTTGGTTTCTTTTAATTCAGATATTGTTAGAGGTTCCCCCTCACTAGGTTTGCAATAATTAACAAGCCCGTCCTTAAGCCTACATGTCTGAAAGCACAGCACTTCCCCAAAGGTTGAACAAAGAAACCACATGGAAATGGGAGTAAAGTGAGATAGAGACCTTTACTCCCTCCAGATCAAAGCACTACCTGCTCTTACAGCATTCCAAGAAAACGTAACTACCTAACCCACTACCCTCTAGTCATACAAGGGAAAATTTTCACCTCTAGAGCTTCCTATTGGCCCCGGCACCTTACTCAACCGCCCCCCCACCCCCAACTATCATTTCCCCGCCTAGGAATGCACTGTATAGATTTAAATCCCTCCTTTCCAGGGGCGGGCTGAAGTCTATTTTTCAGACCCCCTTTATTGGGAGAGCTTCCCAATAAACTTTCTGCCTGCAATCATCAGTCTCCGTGTCCCAGTGAGTGCCCCCTTTTCTCTAACAGATATTCATTTCAAATTCACTTTGGCCAAATAGGAAGTTTTTTGGTAAGAAAATGAGGCATATCCTTTGAAACCCATGGGAAATTTGAATAACTTGGCCTCAGGAAGGGTAGCAACCAGGGTCTAAACATAGGAAAAACTAGGCAGCCAGTTTGTATCTGTCTCTCTCAGGACATAGGGTTTTTAATCTTTGAACATTTTGCCTTCATTTCTTCTTTCTCTCTGCAGACTGCTTTCTGCCATCTCTTGATGTATGTGGCTGCCCTACAGTTCCTAAGTTCACATGTTCCTGGTTTATCAACCAGTCCAGACTCTCCAGGGTTCTCAACCCCAATTTCCCAGGAGAAAACAAGAGTGGCCCATTTTGGGTCAGGTGTCTACCCCTACTCCAATCAGCTATGGAAGCTCAGGTCCCTAATATAACTGCCAGGGGCCCATTGGCTAGGATTGGGATAAGGGTATTCTCAGAGGAGGGGTGGACTTGGTAACTGAGTAGACACCTTGAAAATGTTTAAGAGAGACATGGAAAACAATCTTGTTCCTTCCAGGTCAAAACCATTATCTATTGCTTGAAAAACTGAAAACACTTAGAAGCAACATATACTTCTATTCAAATACATGTGTTACTTATAACTTGTTAGTTAGGAACTTATGTACTTGTTATTCAATTCTCAATAAGGATTTACTGAGTATCTACGACCTTAAGTTCAGCACAGGGATACCAAGCTGAAAAAGACTGTGGTCTTAAGAAATTCAAGGTCTTTCTGGGGAGGTAAGTAGGCAGATGTCTACAGTAGAATGTGGGCAATGTGGTAAAACAGGTATGTTCAAAGGATTGTGGGAGCACAGAGAAATTGACTGGGAGCAGGGGACTGAAATTATAAGGGTTTAGGTTTTACTTTTGAGAGAAGCACAGAGCAGAAATCAAGTAACATTTACTAGGTAAGCAGTAGATACACTTCAATTTGGAGGCAAGAAACATGTCTAGAACAAGGTGAGGAAAACCACTAAATGAAAATCTAGGCAACTCCAAGTTCATCTAGGATTTGTTTCCAAATTTCTTCTGTCAAATGAATACATTCATTCAACAAATATTTACCGAGAACCTTCTATGTGCAGGGCACATGGCTAGGTGCTGGGGGATACAGTATAGATATGAACTTGAGAAGAAGTCTACTGTCGTGGTCCTCCAGATAGTAACAGAGATCATAAAGACAGATTACTACCTGAAGCCACAGAATTACTTTTGATTGCTGACTTCTTGTCGTATGGTCCAGACTTGGATTTATGCTGGAAAGGATAGAAAAAAAAATGACGACATATTTCAGGCACATAAAGGGGAAAAGGCCAGTTTTGGAATTACTTCTTAAAGGAATATTTTCCCTTTTTTTGATGGATATATTTCATATTTTTCTTTTGGTTGCCTCAATGAGTGCCCACTATGTGCTAGATACTTTCTGAAGCACAGCAGATACAAAGATGAATGCTCCTTCATCTCTGTTCCCATGGAGCTCATGATCTGGCAGAGAAGACAAATGAGAACAAAAGATGATCAGTATTCATATAAAGTACTGCGAGAGCATAATGAAAGGAGGGTGTCTGGAATACATTGTTCAACCTTTCTCTCATTTCTTGAGGTGCAAGTAATATCAACACTAACACTTGAAAACGTAGAAATCCCAGCTGCATTTTGGAGTGTGACTACTCTTGAAATAAAGCCTCATAGACTCAGAAGGCATGATTAGAGCTGTTACTGTTTTGATTCTGGGTGACTAAGAGGCAACAGGTGTGTAACCTGAGAAAGCCACACAAGCCCATTCCAAGCATGTGGAAACAAGCAGTGCTGAGTCAGGGTGTGGGGTACACCCCAACTCAATCAGCATGTCAGGAATCCCAGCAGTGACCCTTTAAAAAAATTCTGTTGAGCCTGCTACTACACTGGGAAAAAAAAAATCAGCCAATAAAATAAAGAAACAAAAGTTTTCACATAGGATTTTTTTTGTGGTTTTTGATCAATGAACAGCCCAGTTTCTGAAAAATATCAACCAATTACAAGAGCCTTCTGGCAAAACTTAGCATTTAGTTAAAAAAAAAATGTATACACACACACACACATATCCCCATAAAATGGACAATACCTGGTTGGGGAATGAATAGGGAAAGGAAGGGAAAGCATATCTGGATGTTATGTTACTAGGCAGAGGAGGAATCAGGGTGGGAGAGAAATACATAGATAGAAAAAAACATAAGAGATATGAGGAAAAGAGATAAAGGTTGAGAGGTGTGGTAAATTCTGTGCTACATGGATGTCTAAAGTAATATCACTCTGCAGGCCAGCTTTCCCAGCTTTGACAAAAAAGCATAAAGACCAGCTCATGAGTAAAGGCAGAACAATCTAAATAACTTTGTATCTTCTTCAATGAGCAGGAGATTTGGGTAATAATTACTTATCTTTTACCGTAAAAATATTAAAACCCCACTGAAGGTTTCTCACAGTGGGGAAATCGCCTGCATCAGAATCACCTTGGGTGACTGTTTTAAAAATACAAATTTTGGGCTGCTCCATCCTGGATTTACTGAATCAGATTTTCTGGGGGTGGGACAGGGCAATGTGAATGCTTAATAAGCTACCCAGGTGATTCTTATGCACAATAAATTTTGCCAAAGACTGGAAAAAACTGGGAGTCCTTGAGACCAGGGAACATGTCCTATTTATCTCTGTATCCACATTGTCTAGTACTGGCCCTGGCACAATGAGTGCTCAATAAAAGTTTACTGAACTGCACTGATTACACCAAAAAAATTTTAAAGAAAAAGTCAATTAATTCCACTGTCCTGAAACAGCTGATTTCATTTTTTATATTCATGGATAAGAGTCCATGTAATCCCAAACTCACAGTTTTAAATTTTTTCCAACACATTTTATCATATTATACTTTTTAATGGCTGTAAAATATTTCATTCAACATTCAATAAATATCTTAGCTCATACAGTTTTTATTTTTAAGTTTTGGTTTTGAAAAGGTTTCCCTTAGGATGCCTTACATTTATGGAATGCTTTTCAATTTAGGAAAGCCTCTTTTCACAACACCCTGTGAGATAAGCTTTATCCTCATTGTGCAGATGGGTATGCAGACTCAAAGATTACATACCTGCTCAAGTTTCCAAAGCTATTAAGTAGAGTGTCAGCTTTAAAACCAGGGTCTTCTCCCTCTAATACTCTTTCCAAAACACCAAATGCCAGCACATTTTTCTGGCAGGAATCTGACCCAGCAGTTTACTGATGCAAAAACTTGAAATGCAGAATGTGGGAGATGGAAATTACATTTAAGAGATCATTGGCCAGTCACACCCCAAGTGTACAGGAATCGTTTTTTTGCCTTTTTTGGGTACTGCAAAGGAAGTGTGGATATACAAAATAGTGGCAATCTTCAGTGAATGAATTCATTTTTCTTTAACAAGAATACTGTACCTTATGCTGTCTGTGTATGACCCATGCCCATTTCTGCAATAATCAATTGAAGGGAAAAGGGATTGCCTCTGAACATGTGAAAGAGCAATTATGATTCTTTAGCAACATTATGTATTCAAGAAGAGGAACAACTACTATGGGTTGTAAGGAAGATAGGAAGGAGGTACAGGAGACTTTCAAGTGCGTCTAATATCAAGACTGGATCACAGGATATTTGGGTAGGAGCTGAGTGAACAGTGTAGGGAAGCATTCATCCACCAAGAGAAAGGCCTATTTTAAGTATGCACTGATTAATGAAGAACTTAGAGGGGTGTAGAACTTCAGGAGAAGGACAGACTGTACAACTGAGCACCTACAGAGATTCTAGTCTGGAGAAAAGATGGCAGGGAAGAAGAAAAAGTGTTGCTGTGTTTCTAATTTACTACATTTGCATGCTACAAAGGGGCAGATTTTGGTTACTATTAGGCAGAACTTTCTAACAATTAGAGCTCTCCAAGGATGGAAAAAGTCAGCTCTGACAGTAGTTTGAGTTCTTATTCACCGAAGGGCTAGTGAGGAAATGATTAGGAATTGGGAAAAATCCAGAGTGCGGGAGCTGTTCATGCATCACAGATGGGCGAAAGGATAAGACCTCGAAGACATTTTTAAAATCTAGGATCCTAGGAAAATGTCAATCCAGAAATTCTTGTTGAGCCAGTGTACAAAGAAAGTCATGCGTTAAAGAGTCACGGATGTAAATAGCCTAGGTTCTTCGAAATATAGGTTTAGTTGTGTATTTATAGCACACAAATAAGCTGTAAGATGGACCCACTAAGTTTCTATTGTGAGATCACCTTGAAATATCCAAGGTCAAGTCACTGTGGGAAGGATATTAATTCTCATCAAAGTTCTTTCATCTATCTTTTTATGTATATTCTAGGATGATCCTAAGAAGAAAGGTAGGGCATATATGACTACAAACATTTTGCAGGCAAAAAAATTGAGGGACATTGCTGGGTCTAGGACCTTTATATTCTATTTTCACTGTTTCTCTTTAGAATGTATTTTAGCTCAATCATCTTCCTTCACATTCCTGAGTTCCTTCTTCCTGTGCAGACCAATGAAATCAGTGGCCAGAGTGTTTGTATTGCAACATGTCCAGTAAACTCTGGGACTTAAGATTCAAGATTCTTTGGTTACTACGAAGTTCTGCTGTGCTTTTAGTTTCCTTGGAGACTGAAGGCAGTGAACTTTATTTGCAGTCTTACTCGCCTTCAATATTAGAAACTTCTAATAACCAATCCTCATAACAAAGAATCTTTCATTAAACTGAATGAATTTGAGGTACAGTAAGATACAAAGGAACAAAGTGCAACATATTGTCTTTTGAACTAAGAAGTAAGATAGGTGAAAACATTTTGTAAAGTATAAAGCAATGTGCAAATGATAGTCATATTATTAATAACAATTATGAATAGTGAAGGTGTAGCAGGATGTTACTGAAGAGTCATGAGTTAATTCAATGATTAGCTGCCTGAATGACAGTTTAAGAACCTCTTAAACTCCTGGCTCCTTTAAGGATCCCCTAGAAGCTACCCACACAGTGTGCTAATAATGACTCTAAATTCACCGGATTCCAAACCAAACTCTGCACAAGTGCTAACTGGAGGCTTTGCTGATCAGAAGGGTAATCTAGCATTCCTGGCAGTGCTAGAATGTCTAGATTCCTGGAGGGTGTTGACCATGACCTAATAAGATACTGCTTGATGGAAGTTCCTAGACCTGAATCATTTCAGTGCAGGGTGATTAAGGTTACTTTCTGCTCTTTTCTTAATGCTTTTTGTATCTCTTCATTTAGAATATGAAACTGAGAAGAAATTACAATCAGATATCACTCCTACCTGTTTTATTATACATACTTTAGATTGCAGACTAAATACAAATATTGATCAGAAGCCAAAAAACCCCACACATTACTTATCAATTCAATCCAGGCCCATGTGTCTTTCACCTCTGAATTTTTATGTTCTTGCCTCACCACTTACAAAAATAAATATATGAATATATAACAACCCAATATAAATAAGCATCTTTCATCTATAATTATCTGAAGCAAGAGATTTAAAGATAGGTAGAGTAAATCCATCTCACCAATTGCATCTTCAATGCCTGTTCAGTCATGTTTGAATATCTAGATTCAATTTACAGAGAAGAAGAATGTTTAACATTGGAGAGGGAGGCTTCTGGCAGATCTTGACTGAGAGGGATAAAAGGTCAAGCCGTTCCTTTGCTGCTCTGTGCCAGTTAAAGCATCTCTAGGCTGGGTCAGAGGGTGGGAGAATTATGCCTAGATCCGGAATAGAACACTTGCACAATTATTTGTCAGACCAAAAAACATAACGGCCCAACTTCCCCAGGCAAGAGGACAGCCAGATGGAAAGTAACTTTTTTTCCCTACCTACTTCATAATTTGAAATGAGAATAGGGGTTAATGATGGAAAAAAGGATTTCTAAGTTTTAGAATACACTCCTATTTGGG
Organism: Cabassous unicinctus; assembly: GCA_029593785.1. Lineage (NCBI taxonomy): Eukaryota > Metazoa > Chordata > Mammalia > Cingulata > Chlamyphoridae > Cabassous > Cabassous unicinctus. Next base: position 21,600 of record JAQZBX010017288.1, on the reverse strand, counting down.
TGGTTGAGGTTACTATTTTGGAGTGATGTTTGGAAATTTTGGGAAAAGAGAATCTGATCTCCCCCCACTGGAAACTGGTTACTCCAATAAAAAAACTAATTCATTCTCAAACTGCTTTTTAACTCACAAATTAAGCCCTATGAGAATACTATTATACTATAGAAAGTCCTTGACTGTTAAACCTGTGCTTTTTTTCATTATATATGGAAATCTTAAAAATGCCTTATGTAGAATTTAGATATTCATATATCCACTGACAAGTAGATAATTCAAGTTTTTTCCTTGTGGTGCTGCTTGCGAGCAATAGTTTGGCATTTTCCTTATCTTTGTCTGAAACCCATGCTCCAGAATAACCAACCCTTTATACCTTCCTTCCAAATTTCACTGGGAAAGGGCTGAAAGGATATAAATATACTTAAAAACATAACTTAATTTTTTCATAGAGTATCAATTAAAAATCTATTTTATTAATTGATGGAGAAATTAGAAACATCTAACACAAACTAAATTATAACATAACAATGAGTAAAAAGAGGTTAAGCAATTGATATATTTCATTAGTCTTTATAATTAAAGATTGACAGTTATTACATGTAATTTTTATTCACCCAGTCCCATGAAAGAAGATTTCAATTCAGACTAGCAATTTCATCAAGTCAATTAATACTATTTGGATGGGACCCTAATATTTTCTTCTGTGATGTTTAGTAAAGTACCAAAAGTAAAATAGGCATTTATCACAGGTTAAATGGCAGGGGAGAAACAATTCAACATTTTAGTTTTAGCTATTAGCTGTTTCTCAAAGGTTACACAAGGCTGTGATCTAATGATTAAAGACAAAGTAAAATACACTCTCATCCTGTCTTAGAGTTTCAAAGGACCTTTGAGACCATCTAGTTCAATTTCTTCATTTCGTCTTAATTGAGGTAATAGATTTGAGATTCCATTTGTTCTAAGTATCTCTTCTTGGAGAGGTTCCTCTTTCCATGAAATGTTCTCGACTTGCTAAGAATATCGTCATCTATTCTTCACATGCGATTTTTATGGCAAGACAATTACATATTGAACACTTCTGCACTCCTGAAACTCAAACATGCATTCTTCTGTAAGAATATTCATGAGCAGTGCCTCTGCCATGGGGTGATTTTCCTTAAGAAATCTTCCAGCTATAAAAGACACGAATGAGTAAATCTTGGAAAAGGGATAACATCTTTGATATTCTGAATTCCTAAGATGCACTGCAGGTAGCGTTCAAATCCCATTCCAAAACCTCCATGTGGCACAGATCCAAACTGACGAAGATCCAGATACCTGTTTTTTAAAAACAGAGAATCATTACCTATAAATGCTGTATGAGATCAGATGTTATGATTAGAGTTTTGTTTCAAAAGTATATTGCAATCACTTGTTATTGTCCACATCATTGTGGTAGACCAGTCTTTTCCCTCCACAGATGGATGAAGTAAACACAGAAGTGACTGATACAAGGTCACCCAGACAAACAGCAGCAGATTCTACTGTGCAGCTGTGTGCTTTGGTCAATTTTCCTTTTTAGGTTTTTTTTTAATTTTTAAATATATATATATATTTATGTATAGAAACTTGCTTCAGGAAGCTACAGAAAAATTTCAAATAGCTTTAGTAGTTTTCTTGACAATGCATTCCTTTTTTATTTCTTGGTTTGCTCATGATAATGCTCTTTTTTATTCCCTTACCAAAAATGATTATTGTTCAAATCAAAGAGGAGAGTGAAGAGTTTTACCTGATATATTTTTAAAAGATAATCCTCTCAATTAGGTTGTAAGCTAAATTGGGGGCAGGAACTGTGTCTTATTAAACCTTGTATCTACAGTGCCTGCGATGTAGTTGGTGCTTGGTACATGAAGATTTATTGTTTGAAGGCACAAAAATATACTCTGGAGTGCTGGAGTGAGGAGAAACTTCCTGTTCCCTGCAACGGTTTTCTGTCTTAGGCCTACTGGAAGATGTCCAGAGTCATTTTTTCTGTAAGGCTAGATAGTCTCTGAAGCCCATCCATGCACGTTCATATCCCAAACATGGGAATAAATCTAAGTAGGTGCCCTTACCTAGCTGATAGCCACTAGCCTGTACTCTGATCTCTAGGTTCATAGAATTCGGAATCATATAAACTACTACTGAGCACTAGTCACTTTAGGCCAGGCACATCTGTGCTAGATGCTTCCCAACTATGTTAACTGATGAAACGGGGACATGGTGTTCCCCAACATCTGGTGAGGAACAAATTGTCTCCCATTTTACAGATGAGAAAGGCAGTCTCTGAGAGGTTAAGCAGCTTACTTAAGACCACATGGCTAGAAAATGCTAGAATCATGATTTAAACTCAGATTCTAATATACCAGCCTGGAATAAAGTTATTTTAGAAAAGGAAGAGGATGAAGAAGACTCTATAATATTTTCAGTATCTCACTTGGTGGGAGGAATTCTTGAGTTACATAATATTGATTAAAACAGGTTTGTGGCTTCTTAAATGATTCATAAAATTAGATTCATAAGAAGACAAGTGTCAAAGCTGGTAGCCATTCAGTTCCTCAAGGATAAAGGCTATCACCTATTTTTCCACTATTAATAATGGTGACTACATTGATTGGCACTTAAGGAGTTAAGATTAAGTACTTATCTTTCTAAAATAAAAACTGAATTGCAACTAGGTAAGAAATCAATATAAGGTGATATCTAGTATAAAACCTCAGGTTAGTAAGCACCGTAAGGACTAATGGAAGGAACACAGTTTTGAGTAGTTGAATTAACTTTAAGTTTACAAGGCTTAGGGACAGTGTATATTTTGGTTTACTGACAAAATGAGATGAAGGGTACACTAAGCACCTGCTACAAGCACCTGCCTCATACACCTGCAGGACCTGAGCTGGCTGCTGGAACTCTAGCAACAGCTTTAGATGGCTCTAAATTTCTCACACATCTTAGTCAAAACACTGGCATAAACGTCTGGAAACTGAATTCCACAGAGGGATTCAGTTTGTAGCTAGTTTTTCTTGTCTTTGCGCTGATAGATGGAAAAATCCACTTTTAAGAAAAAAGTTTTCTAATGAATATGTATTTGTTTGACTGCTGTTAAAACTGATTCTAGGATAGTCAAATTATTTTTTTAAAAAAAAAGGTTATACAAAATTTGTGAAACTAGTTACAGATTTTATTTGCATGTGGCATGTAGAAACAGGAAGTGAGTAAATTCTCAGACACCTGGGGTGGCTATCCACACTATGGTGGAGCACTAGCAGAGATCACAGAGGTGAAGATTCCTAAGGTCCCTTCTACCTTTAAAAGACTATGATTACCTTGTAAAAGGGAGAAAATTCAAATAATAAATATTTGTATTTGGAGGTCTTAAGAGCTTGAAAAGAACAGTATGGAAATGATTACTAAAGATCAGAAAAAGCCTAAAATTACTCAATTCAATAATTAAGATCTGTATTTAGCACTTTATCTATGGCTAGTTTTTACATATTATGAATATTAACTCAGAGTCAGGAAGAAACTGAAGTAAAATGCATACTCTTGCTCAATCAGGCTTTGTTACCTAATAGCAAGACTCAGAACAAAGGAAGGAAAGGTGGAAGGAAATGAGCATTTATTGAGCTTCTACCCTATGTAGATACTTAACCTATATTGTATCATTTCATCCTCACAACAACCCTGTGACACCATCACTCCTTTTTCTAGCTAAAAACCCAAGACTCAGGGAGATTCAGTAGCTTGCCCAAAGTTACTACTGGTAAATATAAGGCTGGCATTCAAAGGCTATTACCTGAACCCGATTTTAGCTTTTTTTGCATATCTGATATCTAGCTCTTTCATTACCACAAGGCAAGAATGTAATTTGTTCCTTCCTCCTCCTGAGGACAGCAAAAGGATTATTAATACTGTTGATAATATTATTACACCAAGATCTTGAAGGAGTGCTATTACAGAAATATAAATAATTTTTATATATTGAAAAGTACTTGAAGAAAAGGTCCACAGAAAGAAGGCCAAACAACTTGGGGAAGTGAATGAATGCAGAAGGGGAATCTTCCCTAAAGTGGCTCAGATTTCTACAGTTGGTGGAGAACTTAGGGATCACTGAATCCAAGCCCTTGATTTCACACATGGAGAAAATGAAGAGAAAATGGCTAAGAACAAAGGTTTTAGATTCAGAGAGTCCTGGGATCAAGTGCCAGCTCAGGACCTAATTGTATGACTTTGGTTTAGATAGTTAACATCTTTCGGCTTCAGGCCTGGCGTGATAATAAAATGGGGATAATAACAGTATCTCACAGGGTATTCTGACAATTATAGAAGATAATAAAACATAGTTATCTGGTACACAATAAGCAATAAATAAATTGTAGCCATTATTATTAATCACTATTTTTCAAGGATCCAAAGGGAGTAAGTAATGTTCTGAGCCTCTGTCCTTAACACTCTTCCCTACTGTCTCGGGGTGGTTAAAATCGAAGTACAAGAAAAACCTGTTCTAGGTAACATTCAGACTAACAATGAGAATAAGATTCATCAGGATCCACATACTTACCATTGGTATGCTTCTGTCAGACCTGATCTGTAAAAGGAAAATAACAAAATTCTTTCAGGGAATGGCAATAAGATAAATATATTAACCACCAAAACATTTATTCTGGGTTATTTGCAAACAGCTCTTTACAAAGAAATATACAACATAGCCTGTACCTTTCACATAACATGCAATATAGCTGAGGAGCTGAACTATTATATGGTAAGTTAACCAACAGTCTAAAGAGTTACCAAATAAGTGGTATAAACAATAAATGCTATAGGAATTCAGAGGAAAGAAATATGGTCCAGAGCTCAAAAGAAGGGGTTCACCTGAGGTGAACTTTATTGTCCTGACTTATAAGATAAACATATTATTACTACTTAAGGTTGTTGGGAGGTACACACAGATAAGTGAAGAGGAACACAACTTAAAGTCTATAATATTTAAACAACAATATGGATTCTAAGCCTGCCTTCCCAAATATGGCTGCAAATTGGTTCCTGCCTAATTTGAGAAATGTTAATAAAATTAAGCTATTATTCATTAAAATTAATTTCAGCCCTTGAAAAGAAGTATTTGGGACCATAGTATATCTGAAGTCATCAGGGCTAAGAAGTTCATATATATGAAAACTCAGAGCATGAACACAGGTCAAAGACAGATCCCTGAGATAGGGAAACACATATACCTATTTCAGTAGGAAAGATGAAATTTGATATTATCAGATATTAGGTAAACATTTAATACATTATGAGGAAAGGTTTCCTGAAGGAAGGAAGCAAGCAAATAAAACAGACCAATTAATCTTTCAACAGATGAGGTTTCTTGCCATGTGTGATTTTTATGGTGCTTAAGAAAAAAAAAAAAAAAAAAAAAAAAATCAGAATCCTCAGATTCTTTCCATCTAAAATGTCTGACCTTCCACTTCAATTCCACAATTTTCCCAGGACTTTCTAACGCTATGCTAGTAGTGAGGAGTTAGTCTTGTAACCAAGGTTAAGCATTAACAAATAATCATTATATAGATGCCTTTTTTTCCAATATATTATAAAATAGCGAAAGGTTAATATCTGCAATTACTGAAACTGGCTAAAGCATACTCACCCTTTGTATATGGTCATTTCCAACCCATGTTCTGTAACCTCCCCCAACCCCATCCCCAGATGCCTTGATCTCTGATAATGATTGTTTGGTGATTGTAATAACTTTGTGACTCACCCCAGGTTTATACCCACCCCCCATCCTGTCAGCCCCTTAATGTTTATTAATGAAGAAATCTGAGCCAGCCCCACCCCATTATCTCATTAGCGTAAACTGCTAAGCCTGGATATTATAAAATTATCAGGATTACTGCAGTTCCAGGAGGCAGTTTTGGGGATCTTAGGCCACTGTCCTTCTTTGCTATGCTCAAGCAAATAAACGCTTTCTCTGTTTGAAACCCCAATGTCTCAGGAATTGGTCCTTCTTGAAGTGCATCGGACAAGAACCCACTTTTGCTAGGAATCAGACTCACTGAACGAGTTCTCCCAGAACCTATTTATCCCATCTTTTCTGGATCCTAACCTAACTGAGCAGTTTAAATGGTTGGAATTGCAAAACCAAGTTACCAAATGAGTTATAAATTGGGATCTTGGAAAAGTATCAACTCTTTAAGCATTTCCCCATTAGGAAAAGAAGGCCTTACAAATAGCTTATTTAATAGGATCTTTTCAAACTACCATGCCATGGCTTTTCCAGGTTACCATGAAACCCAGTATTATCTGGAGAGAAGGATTAGGCCTACAGAAATGGGAAAATCTTTTTTTTCTTTTCTTTTTTTTTCTTCTTTTAAGTCTGGCACAGCAAAAGTAGAAATCATGGAAAACAAAGGTTTATAACCTTGGTTGGGAAGTAACTGTGGTTTGTTGGCAGATCATGCATATACAGGAGTGGTAGTTCAATTAGAAACATGATTCCCAACTTCCCATCTCTAAAACATTTTCTATGTGTTCATGGATTTGTTTTCCAGGTCTCAAATAACAAGTTAAAATAAAGTTATTCAAATAGCTAAATCAAGACCCTAACATAGTAGAGAACTTGAAGAAGGGAAAACTGCTTATTCTAAATATTAGCTAAGCAGATTAGCCTAGCAGTTATTTTTAGTAGCTTACTTTCCCCACCTTTACCCTTTCCCTAGTTTAGAGTCTGTCTGTGTAAGACTCTGCCAATCATGATTTAAAGTAAATGAAAAAGAACACAGAGAAGAGAAAAATAGTACAAGCTTAAATGGGAAACTCCCCTCCCCCTTTTGCTATTAACTTTTTTTTTTTTTTTTAATTAGGATAGTGTGCTGGTTAAAGATTTATTTATTTACTTGATCCATTTTAAATGCCCCCTTCCCCATTTGCTGTTTTGTGTCCATTCGCTGGGCAATTCTCTGTGTCTGTTTCATCTCTTCTCATCCTCCTCCTCCAGTCTTCACCAGGATTTGATCCTGGAGACCTCCAATGTAGGAGAGAGGTGTTCTGCCATCTGCGCCACCTCGGCTCCTGGTTTTCGGAGCTTTCGGAGCACCTTGTCTTGTCTCTCTCCTTTTACATCATCATCTTGCTGCATAGCTCCCGGGGCCTGGCGGCTCACCAGCACACAGAGCCTGGCAGCCCATGCGCCTTCTATATATATATATATATATTTTTTTTTTTTTTTTTTAAATTTTTATTTTACAGGGAGGTCCCGGGGAATGGACCCAGGTCCCTCCATATGGCAGACGGACACCCAACCATTTGAGCCACAGCCGCCCCTGCTATTAACTTTTTAAAAAGCTTCTTTCATAAGGAGAGATATATGGAAATAGTGGACAAATATCATTGTAGCCTTGTTTTACATAACATTTTCAGTCTTTGGGGAAGAGAAGCTCAGAGTTTAAGTAACAATTTGCTCAAGGTCACATAGACCCTGAGATCTGTGCCAAAGTCGAAAATCCACGTGCTTTTCTCTGTTACTTTGCCATGACTACCTCTGAGTGCCTCATCCCCAATTTCTGAATTGTGTTTCTTTTAGCACTGACTAATACCTGGCCAGTCGCTGCTCCAAGAAATGGTACCGTTCCTCTCTGAGACTTCCTCCAAAGAGCTCCCCAACTCCAGGGACAAGAAGATCAACAGCAGCAACCTAAAAGGCAAAGAAAACCATGAACATTTTTTCATATTCAGTGTGATTCCAACATAGCAAGCTTCTCAAGGGAGTGCAACTTTTAACATTTTAATAACTGTTTAACTGCGTAACAGAATTTTGTTTACTATATCCATGCTCCTGTTTTAATATCCAATGTTTAACATCTTAGAATGTTTGTTACACCTAATTGCATGTAGACAATTTCCTCTTCCCTCTTGTACCATTTATGTGGTCTACTTGCTAAAAATGTGGTTTTTTTTTCATAAACATGATATAAATGCTAATTACAAAAAAACATGGCAAGGAATAAAATTATGAAATATATGGTAGAGATCAAATTATATATAAAAATTATCATTTTAATTGTCTTACCTAATATTATACAATGCATATTTTTCCTATGTCAGTAAAAATACTTCACACCCTTAATATTTTCATGGTTGCATAGTTTACTGTTTAGAAGTATCATAGTTTATTTAACTGCTTTCCTTTGGTTGAACATTAGGTGTGTGTGCTTTTCTTTGTTTGCTACTATAAATAATGTGGCAATGAAGACGAGTGAATACAGATTTTTCTTTATAATTTTAGTATTTTGTTAAGACATGTATAGAATATTTTGTTTATTAATCAAAGTACAAATTAAAACAATGAGATGCCAATTTGGAATTCTCAAAATGGTAAAGATGATAAAACAACATAAACAACATGGATAAGAGAACGGAAAAACCAATCTTCTCATACATTAGGTACCATCTTTCTGGTCAGCAATTTGGCAACAGATAACCAAAAGCCTTAAAAATGCAATATGCTGAGACAACCAACAAGATGGCCACAGAGTAAGGAACTCCTAGAGTCATCTCGTGCTTTAGGGCAGTTAGTAATCATCCAGAGCTATCTAAACCACCTGTTTGAGTGCTCCAGGAGAACAGAAGTGCATCCTGCAACATCCTTGAAAGAATGGAAGGAGGAAACTGCTGATCTGCAGAGAAGATTCCTAAGTAGAGCACTCCACGCTGTGGAGGCTGGTGCCCATCCTCCACTGGAGGCACAAGCTCCTCGGAAGCTATTCTGTGGCTGGAATTGGAAGCTCCATTTCCCAGAAATGGGAAAGGAAGACCAACTTGGGCACCAACTTCAGCTATTGATTAGTAAATTCAGCTGGCTAAAGTATAACCCTAAGAACAGCTAAAGTTTGAACCTGTCCAGGTGAGAAAGAGGCCAGTAGCCGCCATTTTGACTTCACCCTTGACATGAGGGGAAGCAGGGCTGATGGAAAATCACAGTGACAGTAGGGACTGGCTTCCTTCCACCCAGATCGGACTGCAGCCCTAGCCTAGGTTTCGGCCCCACCTCTGGCAAGGAGGAAGCTGGCGGGACCTGCACCAGCCTCTCTGGGTAACTGCAGGAACATTTGGTTGGCACAGACTGAATAGTTGGAAGTCTACTGGGGCAACTGCAGTCATTTTGGACCTACACGGCAAAGACTGCTGCCCACACCTGCAGCTCCAACCCTGTACCAGGCAGGGGAGGAAGGGAAGTGAAGCCTCATCAGTCTCTCTGGGCAACTACAGATGTTCTTGGCCTACACGACACAGCTGCAGCTCTGTCCTTACTCCTGGGAAAGGAGAAAGGTGGGAGAACCTTTTTCGGTCCCTAGGGCAATGAAGGCAGCTTCAGCCTCCACAGCTTACGGCACCAACTACATCATCAGCTCCCACTACACAACCAGCAAGGGAGAAAGGGCAAGAAAGCCCTAAACTAAAGAGAGAAACTACACCCAGAATAAATACTCTAGTAAGCCAGATGCCAAGACACCAACAAAAAATTACAATCCATACCAATAAACAGGAAGATATGGCCCAGTTAAAGGAACAAGATAAGCCTCCAGATGACATAAAGGAGTTGAGACAACTAATCATAGATGCTCAAACAAATCTCCTTAATAAATTCAATGAGATGACTAAAGAGATTAAGGATATCAAGAAGACATTGGATGAGCACAAAGAAGAATTTGAAAGCATACATAGAAAAATAGCAGAACTCATGGGAATGAAAGGCACAATAACAGCGGATTTGAGGAGGCAGAAGAAAGGATTGGTAAGCTTGAAGACATGGCCTTCGAAAGCGAACTTACAAAAGAAGAGATGAAGAAAAGAATGGGAAAAAATTAAACAAGGTCTCAGGGAACTAAATGACAGCAAGAGACATGCAAACATACATGTCATGGGTGTCCCACAAGGAGAAGAGAAGGGAAAAGGAGCAGAAGGAATATTTGCAGAAATAATGGTTGAAAATTTCCCAATCCTATTGAAGGAATAGATATCCGTGTCCAAGAAGCACAATGTACTCCCATCCAAATAAATACGAAAAGGCCAACTCCGAGACACATATTAATCAGAATGTCAAATGCCAAAGACAAAGAGAGAATTCTGAGAGGAGCAAGAGAAAAGCAATGCATAACATATAAGGGATACCCAATAAGATTAAGTGCCAATTTCTCATCAGAAACCATGAAGGCAAGAAGACAGTGGTATGATATATTTAAGATACTGCAAGAGAAAAACTTCCAGCCAAGAATCTAATATCCGCCAAGACTGTCTTTCAAAAATGAGGGCGAGTTTAGAATATTCATAGATAAACAGAAACTGGGAGTTTATAACAAAGAGACCGGCCTTGCAGGAAATACTAAAGGGTGTGCTACATCTGAAAAGAAAAGACAGGAGACAGAGGCTTGGAAGAGAGTCTAGAAATGAAGATTTTTATCAGAAAAAGTAATTAAAAGTCTCAAAAAAGTAATGAAAATAAAATATGACAGATAAAACCCGAAGGTCAAAATGGGTGAAACAAGAACTACCTTTACAGTAGTAACATTGAATGTCAATGGATTAAACTTCCTAATCAAAAGACACAGACTGGCAGAATGGATAAGAAAATACAAGCCATCTATATGCTGTATGCAAGAGAATCACCCAAGGATACCAATAGATTGAAAG
>JAQZBX010017288.1:0-10802 GCA_029593785.1 Cabassous unicinctus | reverse complement strand
CTAAATAATTGGAAGAACATTCCATGCTCATGGATTGGAAGACTAAATATCATTGAAATGTCAATTCTACCCTAAATGATATACAGATTCAATGCAATCCCAATAAAAATTCTACCAGTATTTAAAAAATAAATAGAAAACACAATTATCTAATTTATTTGGAAGGGTAAGGGGTCCCGAATAGCCAGAAACATCTTAAAAAGGAAAAGAAGTTGGAGGACTCTCACTTCCAGACTTTAAATCATATTACCTAGCTACAGTGGTAAAAACAGCATGGTACTGGCATAAAGACAGACACATAGATCAATGGAAATGAACTGATGGGTCAGAAACAGACCCTTACATCTATGGTCAAGTGATTTTTGACAAACTGTCAAACCCACCCAGCTGGGGCAGAACAGTCCATTCAACAAATGGTGCTGGGAGAACTGGATATCCACAGCCAAAAGAAAGAGGACCCCTATCTCACACCTTATACAAAAATTAACTCAAAATGGATCAAAGATCTAAATATAAACACAAGAACCATAAAGCTTCTAGAAGAAAATGTAGGAAAATGTCTTCAAGACCTGGTGGTAGGTGGTGGATTCTTAAAGAAGATAAGAGGATGGCTGAGATGGACTACTGATGCTTAATGTATGTAGAAGTTTTAATTAACTTTACTGTAAAAGTGTGTAGATGTATAGAGTTGATGGTAACACATTATAGTGAGTAACAGCTGGTTTATAAATGGGAATTGGGCTGGAAAGGGTAGTCTAAGGATGTAAATGTCAATTGAAAGAAAGCTGGAGAATAATTTAGGGACTGACTAACGCAGTAAACCCAGAGGTGGATAAAAATCGTAGTTGATGGTATAGATGCAAGAGTGTCCTTTGTTAGCTAGAGCAGATATACGTCACTATTGCAGGGTGGTGGGAATGTGGAGAAGCGTGGGAAAAATACAACTGGAGTGCTCTATGAACTATGGTTAACAGCAATACTGTAATATTCATGCATCTATGCCAAAGATGTACTGTGTTGATAATGGGGGAGTATGGAAAAAGTGTGCCAAATGTATGCTATGGACCACGGTTATCGGCTAATAGTCTGATGATATTATCTCATAATCTGTAACAAATATTCCAACACGGTGTGGAATGTTGATGAATGGGTGTTGTATGGGAATTCTGCACATGAGCATAATTGTTTTGTAAGTTCACAATTTCTGTAATAAAAATATATTTTAAAAAAATCCATTTGACTCAGCAATAGCAATTCTAAGAACTAGTCCTAACAAAATCATCAGAGATGCAAAGAAAAAAAAAGATTAATGCACAGGATGTTTATTGCAGCATTACTTGTAATAACAAATTCAAGTGGACATCAATAGGAGACTATTAGATAAATTTTAGACATGGGAAGAGAAAAGACATCTACATAGTGAGATGCTCATTGTGCTGACATTGTGATGGGATTACAGATTTTAAAAACTTTTCTTCTTTTCTCTTGTTTATATTTTCTTACTCTCTACAATAAAGACCTATTTTTGTACCTTTGTAATAAGCAAACAACAAAACTTTTAATAGGGGAAATTGGTAGACTGATATTTGTATTTGTAAAATACAAATATTTTAATTTGTATTTTCTCAATTACTAGTTATTAATTTTTTTAGTATTTCCAATCTGTATTATTTTGTGACTTAGCAACTCATTTTAGGGGCAGGTGGACATTTTCAAGCTTAAGAGTCTGAAGGTACAAAACCAAAGAAAGATTCAATGCAGCAAATGCAAAATTAGGAATCCACAAAACATATTTTAATCTTTAAATATGTCATACTATATTATGAACTCTTCTTAAACCTTACTATTAAGACATTTGCTCAGTTGATTCCAAAAGTTTTGATTGAGATATGCTTTATAAATAATTGAGAATAAAGAATAAAATAATTAAAGAATATGTCCCAGATGCTGCATATTTCATCCTCGTTATGTAATTAAATGGCAAGCATTAGGTCTGAGTCTCATCAGTAGGCTGAAATAGAGTGAGAAAGAATAGATTTACTAATGGTTTCTACTTTTACCAAATCTCCTGCTACTCAATAAGTTGATGAATTAAGTATACAGACAGGTCTTTGTCACATTGCCATTCCTTGTTCACCACATCTCAGGCAGTAATTATTCTATGAACTAGGGGTGGGAGACAGGTAAAATGAACAGTCAGGTATCTTAGAATGAGTATCTGGTGATACAGACATTATAGTAGGTGACGAAACCAAACCAACAGCTTTGGACAGGTAGGCAAAAGAGTGTAACTAATATGATGAGGAAATTCTCATGGGTAATACATTTAATAGAGTTGGACTCTAACAGGGAAATATAAGTGGTTACCACTTTTATTTCCAGAGAAAGGAGAAGGTTCAAAGGGAGTTTTAATGGCTGTAGAAAGACTGGCATCTTCATTTCCCAGTGTCTTACTTTAAGATAGGGCTAAAATATGTTTGAGTGGAGAAACACAATGTAAAAAATGTGTTCTTGTCTTCAATTGAGAGTTTTTAGGTTAGAATTATAGGCAATTAGGGTTGAACAGACTAGATAACAAAGTGCCTCTCTGGCCTTTGCTTGGAAATATTTAAAGAAAGGGGACTCACTACACCTGAAACATAGCATTCCATCCTTGTTTAGCTTTGACTATTAAGAAGGGATAGATATATCCAAAATCTATCATTCCGGGGTTTCAAAGCAGCGATGATTCCATAGAACAAAACAAGGGTTAGAAATGATTGCTTCTGATACTGCAGATACATATAAAGTTAAGAGGCAGGGCTGAAAAGGGCCACTGCCTCAAACGAGCCTGGTGGCCAGTAACAGGCAATGCGGCAATCTTTGGTGAGTTGTTTTGCTTTCTCTATGAGGTTTATAAACATCAATAACAGATCACTTTCGGCCTAATCTTGCTCTTAATTAAAAACAAACAAACAAAAACACCCTTTTGGGATCTTAGCTGGTTTTGCATGTCTAAATTATGTTGCTATTTTTAGAGCGGTATAAACCACTCATATTCATCTTTGATTAAAAATCTGCCTTTCTGGGGAGTGGATATAGTTCAGGGACTGAATGCCTGCTTCCCACGTATGAGGTCCTGGGTTCAATCCCTGGTACCTCCTTAAAAAAACAAAACATCTGCCTTTCTTTTAATATTTGAGCTCACTGGAGAATTCACTGTGCAACCACTTTGGTTTTAGACCTTTCTGCCTAGTTTTTATTCATCTGGATAATTTGCTGCACAATAATAGCTGTGAAACGGGAAGATTCTGAACCTTTTCCGCTACCTTTTCTTGCAGAATCTTATGCCATGGTATGTATAATACATCCTTTTTTCCCCCTGGATTTCTTCCAAACCTGCCTTCTTAATGATATAGTACTTAACTGATTAGGCCTAACTATTTCTGCATTGGATATTAAAAAATTAAGGTGATAGTTGTTTTATTATTGTTTTATTGTCAGCAAAAGCTAGATTATGCTGTAGTCACAAACAACCCCAGAAGACTGCAACAGGGTTTATCGAATTTGGTATTATTGACCTTTTAGGCTAGATAATTCTGTGCTGTGGGAGGCTGTCCAGTACACTGTACCCACTAGATGCCAGTTGCACTTCCTCTATTTTGACAACTAAACATGTCTCCAGACATTGGCAAATAGCAAATCACTTCTGACTGGGATCCACTGGTTTATAACAATGTTTGGCTTTTTTTCACTTACATTATATGTCCATTATATGTTACATTATATGGCCTGAAACAGAGAGAACAGCCTCTTTCTGAGGTATTGTTGGTCTTATGGCAGAGGAAAAAGAACACAGAAGACTATGTGCTAAAAGCCTTTGTCTAGAAGCAATGTATGGTTGTCACTTCTGCTCACAATTCATCGGTCAATGCATGTCACATGACTAAGCTAATGTCAATGGGGGAGGGAAGTATAATCCTTCCCCAGGGAGGATCAGCAACTATTTGGTTCAATAAAACAGTTTACCAAGCTGCCTTTTCCCCACCTACTTGGACTCTTCCACATCCACTCTTCAACCAATTCCTCATTTTTAATTAGATTAAGACCACAATAGCAGTTCTATTTTATTCCTCTGTATTCTGGAAGATGAACTTATCAGTAGGAAAAAATTTATCAAAATAATTTATTTTGGTTGAGTAAAATTTTCAGAAGCCACCTGGCTAAAGTCCCATACCATCTCCTCTAATTTTGTGATATTCAGAAGGAACACATATATCATCTATATTTTTTCTTTGTCTAGATGGCCTGAAAATTCACATTCTCAGGTGGGTGCGTTTTCTGTATGTTTTCTTAAAATAGAGAGTGAAGCTGCCTCCCTTCTTAGATCTGTACCTTTTGAATAAGGCATTCCTTTACAATGCCTCATCCATGTTCCACAACCAAATGGTAGTATTTCTTTTTCAGCAAGAACAGATCTACATTCTTTGTGAAGAAAGGTCCGCAAAGGCTTTGCTCTCTTCTTTTCCTCCATATAACATTCTTCTCTTTTATTTTAGGTTTAGATTCCCTTCAACCATACTCTTATACTTCTTGCTTTTCTAATTATATCCTCCAATCAACCTACAGATTCTGCATCCTCTCTGAGAAGCTGTAATATAGCTAAATATTCTTCAACTATAAATAGAGACACATTCGGTATACACAGAACTACACTTTCTTTTGGCATGATATAAAAAATACTGCATTTCCTAAAGATCACTAAGACAATCCTGTCAATTTCTACACTTTTTAGTTAGGGTTGAGATTTCAGGAAGGATTCTTCTATCTTTTGTCTCCCCATGGTGGTTACTGGGGCTAATTATTATAGAAACTACCTATTTCTCTAAGGCTGTGGTAGAGATGAAACGCATATATAGATATAATATAAACCATGACATAAGTGTCAAAAGAGAAGTATGCCCAAATGCAAAATGTGGAGGGAAACACACAAACGTTCCCTTGGACAAAGAAGTCAAGAAGAAAACTTAACTGGGTCCTGTATTTGCCAAGTGATGAGGCAGGAGTGGGTGTATAGTTAGAGTGCAAATAGGGAACAAGCAAGTTGCCTAGAATATTGGCTGTTGATTACAATTTGCCTTTATGGGCTGGCAGGTCTGGGTTTATGAAAGGTTGAAGCTGGTTTAAAGAATCAGGGGGAAGAATAGATAGGAGGGATTAATCCTGATTAGGGAAAGTAGGGAAGGATCATGGATAAATAAGGTATAATAGTAGAGATTAGACTTTACCATAATTAATCATAAAGCATGATAGAAATATTAAGTGTCACAAGAAAAACACAAATAAAGTACCATGGATAATCATGCAGACCATGGTCATTATAAAAAATACTGATATTGACTGATCACTAATGGCCTTTCCAGCCAATTCCAGGGTGCCTGAAAGCTACCTGCACAGGTGATTCCGAAATTGGGCTACTGTCAGTACCCATTCTGTGCCCTCTTAGGTATTCTGTGCCAGGCCCTCCAAATGTTTGGACTATCAGGGCATGTCTTAAGCCAGTTAGAGCACATTATCTCAGCCCCTGGGGAATGAAGTTGCAAGCTTCTGAATTTCCCTTTAGGAAATCTATGTATCTTTTAATTAGATGATCAAAAGCATACTTATTTATTCCTGTTGATAATTTTCATCTACAATTATTTCCAGGCAACACAGATGAGAGGTAATGGCACAGGAACCCCCCAAATAATTTAACCTGCCTAATATTAGTCTTTTTTTTTTTTTTTTTTTGGAAGCTCATTAAATCACAGCCAAAAATCAGTCCTGAATTTGAAATTAAAAAATTCCTTCAGAATCAACAATAGCCTGTACTGAAAGGCAAAGGAGAGGGGTTAAAGAGAAAGGAAGGTAAGACCAGAAAATGTGCAGAGCATACCTATAGGTCTGGTGGTCATTGGGAGTAATGATCTAGGTAATGAACAGCAACCAGAGTTAAATCTATCATTAGGGAATTCACTCATTGCATTGGGAAATGTCCTCTTAATTCAAAGTTGACCAAATTTGAGCACTTTTTTTTAACTAAAATCCTCTATTGTGCTCTGGTGCCTTTTTGGGGAACTCGAAATAAGTAGAAGGGCTTTAGTTCTGCTTGTCCTTTCACTCTTCTACATAGATAAGAATGAAAGCAACAGAGAATTGTACCACACTCTTTGCTAACTTCCCTAGCCTTAAACAAAAGAGGGCAAGGCTGGCTCAGCATAAGAAAATCACTTAACATAATATACCACATTAACAAATTGAAGGAAAAAAACCCACATGACATCTTGATCGATGCAGAAAAGGCATTTGATAAAATCCAGCATCCTTTCTTGATGAAAACACTTTGAAAGATAGTAATAGAAGGAAAATTCCTCAATATGATAAAGTGCATATATGAAAAACCCAAAGCCAACATCATATGCAATGGGGAAAGGTTGAAAGCTTTCCCTCTAAGATCGGGAACAAGATAAGGATGATCACTGTTATTCAATATCGTGCTAGAAGTTCTAGCTAGAGCAATTAGAGAAGAAAAATAAAAGGCATCCAAACAGGAAAAGAGGAAGTAAAACTCTCACTATTCGTGGATAACATGACCCTATATTTAGAAAATTCTGAAATGTCTACAACAAAGCTACTTGAGCTAAAAAAATGAGTTCCGCAAAGTGGCAGGATACAAGATAAATATGCAAAAATCAATGTTTCTGTACACTAGTATTGAACAATCTGAGGAGGAAATCAGGGAAAAAATTCCACTTAAAATAGCAACACAAAGACTCAAATACTAGGAGTCAGTTTAACTAAAGAAGTACAGGACCTATTTGCAGAAAACTATAAAACACTGCTAAAAGAAATCAAAGAAGACCTAAAAAAATGGAAAGACATTCTGTGTTCATGGATTGGAAGACTAAATGTTGTGAAGATGTCAATCCTACCAAAACTCATTTATAGATTCAATGTAATACCAATCAAAATTCCAACAGCCTACTTTACAGAAATAGAAAAGGCAATTACCAAATTCATTTGGAAGGGAGAGTGCACCGGAACAGGTAAAAGCATTCTAAAAAAGAAGAGCAATGTGGGAAGACTTCCATTGCCTGACCTTGAAATATACTACAAAGCTACAGTGATCAAAACAGCATGGTACTGGCATAAAGAGAGACACATCAATCATAGGAATAGAATTGAGAGTCCAGAAATAAACCCTCACCTCTATTGCCAACAGTTTTTTGACAAACCTACCAAGTCCATCTTGACGGGACAAAACAGTCTCTTCATCAAATAGTACTGGGAGAACTGGATATCTATAACCAAAAGAATTAAAGAGGACCCCTATCTCACTCCCTATACAAGAATCAATTCAAAATGGATCAAAGACCTAAATATAAAAGCCAGGACCAGAAACCTACTAGAAGAAAATGTAGGGAAACATCTTTAAGACCTTGTAGTAGGTGGTGGTTTCTTGGACCTTACACCCAAAGCACGTCCAACAAAAGAAAAAATAGATAAATGGGATCTCCTCAAAATTAAACACTTTTGCATCTCACAGGACTTTGTCTAAAGGGTGAAAAGGCAGCCGACTCAATGGGAGAAAATATTTGGAAACCATGTATCCGATAAGAGTTTAATATCCATGATATATAAAGAGATGCTACAACTTAACAATAAAAAGACAAACGACCCAATTAAAAAATGGGCAAAAGACTTGAATAGACATTTCTCCAAAGAAGAAACACAGATGGCAAAAAAACAAAAAAACAAACAAAAAAAAACCCATGAAAAAATGTTCATCACTAGCAATTACGGAAATGCAAATCAAAGTTACAACGAGATATCATTTCACACCTATTAGAATGGCCCCTATTAAAAAGACAGAGAACTACAAGTGTTTGAGAGGATGTGGAGAGAGAGGAACACTTACTCACTGTTGGTGGGAATGTAGAATGTTACAGCCACTGTGGAGGACTGTTTAGCAGTTCCTAGAGAAGTAGAATATAGATTTGCCATGTGACCTGGCAATACCACTACTGGGTATATACCCAGAAGAAATGAGAGCAGTGTCACGTACAGAGATATCTGGCACACCAATGTTCATAGCAGCATTATTCACGATTGCCAAAAGACAGAAACAACCCAGTGAACCGATGAATGGATAAACAAACTGTGGTGTACACACACACAGTTATAGTCTGTGCCTATAGTTTTGGGCTATTACAAATAATGCCACTATGACTAATCTTGTACATGTCTTTTGGTATATGTATGTATATATTTTGCTAGGAAATTGCTGGGTCACAGAATACGTGTATAAATATTCAGCTTTAGTAGATACTGGTGAACAGTTGCCAAAGTAACTGTACCAATTTACACTCCCACCAGCAGTGCATAAGAGCTCCAATTCCTAATATCCTCGCCAACAATTAGAATCACAGCATTTTTCATTTTAGCCATTCTAGTTGGTATGTAGTGGTGTCTTTCTGTGGTTTTAATTTGCATTTCCCTGTCAATGGATGAGATTTAATATCATCCCTTGAGAATACTGAGGCCAAGGAAGGTTAAGTGGTGGATACTTGCATACTGAAGTTTCCTGGCTATAAGTCCAGAGCTTTCTCTGCCATCCCACATGAACACTTCATTCCATAAAGACAGGGTTCTAGTAAAGCCCCCAAACATGCCATATTCCTACTTCCACATCTTGCCTTCATCACTTACTAGCTGTGTGATCTAGCAGTGACTAAACTGTTACACTAAAATTCAAAAGCTTCATCTGTAAGACAAGGATAAAAGTAACTATTGGCATATGGTGTGTACTCAACTACATACTTACTTCTTTTTTGAATCCTGACAACATCATGTTTGTCATTTAACAGGTGCTGCTGAATTGGAATATCAAAAATTTAATCTACTTTGCTAACATTTTCTTCCATTTTCTTCTGCCCACTGTCTTAAACATAGTTCCCCTCTCATCCTGCAAAGTTACTCTCATTTTGTTAAATAAGACAATGTAAATAAATATTCTCCCCACTTTCTGAATTTCTTTTCTTTGCTACTCTTTATACTATTGCAGCTTCCCCAACACTCTTACTCTACCAGAAGACTTAGGAGGCATATATGTTCACTTTTATCTCAGTTGCTTTAACTAAACAAGTTGTTTAGGCAATGGGAAGACTGCAATAGGGAGAAACCATTTGGCAACAAAACTTTAGAAATGTAAAGCACATAAGGAAATACTCCTCCACCCCTATGTTCCCTACCTCTACAATTCAAATTACATAATATTCCTTAAGAAAGAATCTGGGGGCATTTTAGAAGAGCTGAAATACATACTTTCAAGTTTGATATAAATTCCTACAATACCTATTAGTCTTAAATAAAGAAAAATTGACAATTCCCATCACTATTTCTATTGATTTTAGGCTTAAGCTATTTTGATGCAGGTCAGTTAATTAGCCCCAGCCTAGGGAAATTCATTAATACTCCTTGGTTGAGTATAGTCCTTCCCAAGTTGACCTCACAATATTAAATTTATTAAATGCCCACTACATGCTTAAATTTTTTTTACTTCCTAAGAAATACTGATACAACTGAAAATTAGAACACTACCTGGTGATCCAGGCATCCTGGTACTGTTGGGCAATCACTTTTACTAATCACACATGGCTTGAATGAATGAATGAATGTTCTCTACTTCTCTAGCTGAACATGTGCCATCTGCCTTTGGGGGACTTACTCAGGGACACCAACTCAGGGGCATGTGGCATTTTGCATGTTTGCTTAGATTTATTTTTTGAGACTTATAGTCTGTCCCCTTCAAATTATCAATTATGTTTGGTAATTTACAAGTTATTCTTATATAGTCAAATGAGGAAAAACTTAGGCTACATAAAATCAGAGAATCTTAGAGTGGGTTAATATGTGGAGGGTCATCTAGTCCAATTCTCTCATTTTACAGAGGGAGCAATCCAGTCTCAGAGATTGGAGAGAATTGCCTTTATTCATACTACTAACTAGTAAGTGAGCTGTATTTCAAACCCAGAACTGCTAATTCTTAATCCAGTATACTTTTCATTATGCTATAGTGCATACCTTTTTCTTTTTTGAGTAGGGGGAGGAAGAGGAGAAAGAAATAAACCCTAAAAAAGAAAAAGATGTGAATATTCTTGCTGTTCTGATTTTGTGATAATCAGGGTAGGCTAAACATTCGCTGTATTAGAAACCATGCAAGTGTCCCCAGACTGAGTTTTCTGCCTCGGTCTGGTTTTTAGAATGCTGGTGATAAACTAAGCCTGATTTATTATATGACCATCCTGTGTGGGAAATGACTGTAACTCTTTGGTCTTTGGTCAACCTTAAGAGATATAGCAGGGGGACAGATGTGGCTCAAATGGTTGGGCGTCCGTCTCCCATATGGAGAGAACTGGGTTCGATCTCCAGGACCTTCCTGTAAAAATAAAAAAAAGAAAAATATAGAAGGCACACGGGCTGCCAGGCCCTGCGAGTGGGTGAGCCCCCCAGGCCCTGAGCATGGGTGTCCCATAAGGCCCCGCGAGCCACACAGCAAGATGATGACGTAACAGGAAAGTGACACAAGGGAGAGCCAAGATAAGATGCGCCGAAAAACCAGGAACTAAGGTGGCACAGGTGGTAGGATGCCTTTCTCCCACATCGGAGGTTCCACATCCAATCCCAGTGAAGACAGGAGGAGAAGGATGAGAAGAAAGGGCAGGAAATGGACACAGAGAGTTGCCCAGCGAATGGACACAAAAACAGCAAAAACGGGGGTGGGG
>JAQZBX010017287.1:0-35716 GCA_029593785.1 Cabassous unicinctus | reverse complement strand
TTCCTTTTCTGTCAATTTTGGCAAATTTTGTGTCAAGGAATTTGTCTCTTTAATCTAAGCCATCTTTCTATTGGCATAAAATTGTTCATAATATTGTCTTATCATCTTTCAAAAGTTTGCAGGATCTGTAGTGATATCCCTGTTTCATTACTGCTATTGGAAATTTGTATATTTTTTCTTTTTCCTTAATGGGATTCAGAGAGGGTTATCAATGTTCTTTTTTTTTTTTTTCAAAGAACAAACTTTGAGATTTGCAATTTTCTCCATGGTCTTCCTCTTATTTTTTATTCATTTATAATCTTATATTTATGATTTCTTTTTTTCTAAATTAATATACTCAATTTGCTAATGTTTCTTACTTCTTAAGGTGGAAATTCAGTGTTGTAGTTTCTGTTCCAGAAGCAGGCACTGAAGCAGAGTTTAGGGTGAATTATGTTTATTAAGGATCAGCATCTCTTGACTCTATACTATACTGAATGTGCTACAAGATATTGCCAGGGTAGTAGTCATGTAATACTATTTTTAACTGATCCATAGTCATAATTCTTCGGTGTCAAGTGACTAAAGCCATACTAAAACTGTTTTATAAAATAAAACAGGAATCTATCAATTTTCAGGAAGGGGAGGAAAATTAAACCATCAATTTTTTTAACTCTCATTTCCTCATTGCTACTTGTTCCTAAAATCTTTATTTTCTCATTAACTGCCATAGTTGTCATCTGCCTTGACACCATGTCTTCTCAGCTTAGCAACATAAAGAGAAGGTCTTCTTTCCTGACTCCTCTACCACTACTCAATCTACAATTAAACAAGAAGATGATAATAAATGAAAATTTCAAGGAAAGAATCTGATTCACCTTGTCCATCCATGGATCACCTTTGTCTATCCATGGATCAGTTGTTCTGGCTAGGTAGGTAAATATGCATTGCTGCATTATCATTCCCCATTATTCACTGCCCTTTCTTATGATAGCATCATACTTCTCTCCCCATTGACATCCAGATTGGCCACTTATTCCGGGTCTGAGCAGAAGCTTTGAAAGTCATTTTATGGTCCTGCTTTTGTTACTTTCCCTCTACCTTGAGACTGCCAATGTCCTACATAGGAGTTGCTCTTTACCTTAGATTTGATAATAAAGAAGACCTTATGGAGCAGAGTCACATCTGATGTGAAATGTGAACAAGAAGTAAACTTCTATTATTGTAAATTACTTAGATTCTGGGATCATTTGTTACTGCAGCAATACCTAGCAAAAGATGACTAATACAGTGGGTTATTAGTTTGGACCAAGTACATATTTTTCAACCAATCATTGTGTCTTGGAATATGGATTTAGAAAATGGTAGCCTCCATTCAGAGCACACATTTGAACTAGGAAAATGGGAAGTGGGTAAGAAGAGATTCCTTAAAATAAAGAGTGTCACAGAGAGAATTTTGTGGTGGCTATCTTTTGTGGTGCCTTTTTACAACAGCCAAATCATTCCTCTGTTGAAACATTTTCATTGGCTTCTGTACAAAATAAAATTCAAAACCCTTATCATTCTATGTAAAAAACTTTCAATAACTCCTCAGTTTGTCTAGCCCTATCTCTTTATTACTTCCCTATATTCTGTGCAAACCAAAATGACTTCCTTAGAACTTCTGAAACAAACTTGACAATTCCTGTCTTTCTGTATGAAATATTTCCCTGTCTCCAAATAAATACATTTCCATGATAAAAAAACTTTTTTTAAATATTTAAAGCTTATGATGTAGTCAATAAGTACTTACTGGATTAATGAAATCTCACCTACTAAATGAAAAATTCTCAGGCTGTTCAAGTCCATGTCTATTCTTAATTCATAATCTTTTCTTTTTATATCAAAATTAACAGAATTTACTATAAGGTTTTAATGTCATGAATTATTAATTAACTTCTCATAACTTTGTTGTCTTCCTTATTGGACTGAATAGCTTCTTCCTGCTTTTACCCCACAAAACATCTTGGTGCCTTATCTATAGCAGCCATTCATATATTCCTTGATTGATTGCCATTCTTTCCCTCACCAATACAGATTTACATGATAGCTCATTCTAGGTAACCAAACATTTTTGTAAATCTATTTTAACTCTTTAAACCAAAGTTAATTTTATCTCTTTTTCTAACAAATTTTATTTATTATTATGAAGATTATATATTTAATACTCTTCAGGAATTTGGTTACCCATGAGAAATATACCTATCAGCATTTATTTTGAAACAATAAATTGCAGCAAAGAATGAACTGATAAAGACAGACTTTTTCTCACACTTTAGAGTTCTGATTAAGCATTTTGCTTTCCTTTTACTAGACCCGACACAATAGTTATAATTGCACTTTTCAGCTTTATTCTGCAAATATGTTGGTACGACTTTGTCTTAGTTTGCTAGGGCTGCCATACGAAAGTACCACAGACTGGACTGCTTAATCCAACAGCAATTCACAGTCTCACGGCCTTAAAAGTTAGATATCTGAAACCAAATTTCAACAGGGTCTGATTCTTCTGAAGTCTGCAGGGTCTGGTCGTGACTTATTGACAATCCATGGTGTTCTTTGGCTTATGGCCTCTATCACATGGCCATCTTCTCTCTGTGTCCAGTTCACCCCTTTTTATAGTCACCCAATCATGTTGGGTGAGGGTCCAGTCTAATTCAGTTTGGTCTCATCTTAACTAATTATATCTTCAAAGATCCTATTTCTAAATAAGATCACATTCATGAAACTGGGGGTTAGGATTTGAATATGTCTTTCTGTAGGACACAACTTGGGAGACACAATTCAATGTATAACATAAATCTCAGATCCCTTCGTATGGACTTTTTTCATTTTTGAAAAAATATAATAAAACTACCTTTAAAAAAAAATCCTGAGGCCAAATTCTTTAGCACTTCTTCACAGCTCTTTACTGGGATTTCAACATCCGGGCACCTAGCCATGAAGACTGCTGTTTTACAGCAGTAGCTGTAGAGAAGTTGGCTTCACAAAACAGTTTATCTGCAAATCTTTTTCTCCTTTACTAAATCCACAGGAAAAGAGTCCCTCTCAAATTTTCTGGCTTCAGTTTTATTAAGGCCTATTCCTAAAAAGATAATTCTAAGGCAAAGCAAGAGTATCCTTCACGACTTAGAAAGATTATCAGTGCCTTCCTTTGTTGACAAGGGGAAAAGGCAGTGGGCAAGAAAAGTCTCTTCTCCTAAGAAGGGAAGAACCAGGATTGCTCTCCAGTGCCCCCCTGTGGCTACACTGTATAGATTTTTTTCACTTTTCTTATCACTGTGTATGTTCACATTTCCAGTGTGTATATTTGTGTGTGTTTGGGTATGTGTGTGTTTTGGAAGGCGATAGATAGAAAATATATTTTATGTTTAGTTATATTAACCTGAAAAAGTGACTCTTTAAATTTTGATAGTATTGTCCTTCATATCACCCACAAATTAGAAATGAGGAATGGTTTGGGATTTACAATCAGATGATCATGAAATTTTAGTGTTGAAAAGGGTTGTCAGACTGTTCAGTTGGTTGGTGAAGTGAGAGGTGTGATGTGTTTGGGAAATATCGGAAAATATGTTGTGACTGAGAGAAGAAAAAATAAAATCCCTAGTATTGTTCTAATGACAAAGGAAAGAAAGATGTGTTTTAAGGAATGAGAATTCCTTTATTACTAAGCACTAGTAAAACAACTTACATTTTGCATGCATAGTACAATTAACTAAAATGTCTCAGAGCTATGGAAGTCATATCTGGTACTTAAAAAAATTGGCTTTATTTTACTTCAGGTTTTTCCTTGTTTTGTCTTGTATTGTTTTTGTTTATGGGTTTGTTTTATTTTGTTCCATCTCTTCTCCTTAAAACACTGGAATCTGAGCTTAAATATGAAAACTATAGTATCCTTACACCCAATACTAGCATTTTCAGTGTGTGAATGCACTCCTGGAAGAGAACAGCCGGTTAATAACTCCTTTCACATTAGGTTGGCATTTAAGGGTGTGGTGTGAGCATATGATGGAACGAGAGGAAGAAAAGCCAAGACCAGAAGAATCTTTGCTCCTCCATAGCTTAATCAGAGCTTCAATAAAATCTGTGTCTCCATGGTAAAAGACTGATTTACCTCCCTCTTCCAAGAAGAATAAGGATATAATTGGAATTCTGAGGGTTATTTCAACTTCTGCAGAATTCCTATCTGCCACAATCCCCTACTCCATAGTCTTCTCTATGCTCCAGTTTAAAACGGTTCTTCAAATTTCAGGCCATCCTCTGACATGATAACCATATTTGACCTTAGCAGCTTGCTCAAGCTCAGCACAAGCAAACAAGATTTGAATTATTGCTCTCCTACAACATAACAATTCTATTGTTATGACCCCTTGTGTCTTGCAAAATACAGTAGAACAATAATTGTCGATCCTTCCCTATAACATGTATTACAGTTGACAGGGGTCAGCATTAGCTACGTGACCTTTGCCTAGTATTCAAAGAGGTAATATCTCTTCTCTAGTTCAGTTGATAAAATGTTAAATAGAATCAATGTTAGCCATGCTTTTGTGACACAGAAAAGACAATATCATTTTTACACTATGACTTTGTTTTTAACAGTAAAGTATAACTGAAATGAATAGTATTTTGCACCCTCTGCTAACAAATATATGCATTTGAAATATCAAAAAAGTATTCATGTTATGTAAAAGAACATGTGTCTTGCCAATTTACCTTATGATTCATTTCATAAGACATAAAGGATGCCAGGATCCAAAAACTTTAGTCACCATTCTTACCTAATACATGAGAGGAAAAATGGAAAATATCTCTCAACAAATTTATGTTGTTATTATTATTAATTAACAAATTAATGAAAAAATTTACTTTTACTACATATATTAGCTTTGTAAAAGCACCCTCTTTATTTGATCATTGTTTAATATAGCTAAGATGGCTGATGTATGAAATCCTTATGCAATGAAACATTACTGTCCAGACAGCTTAATTTCATGCTTTATCTTTTTTTTTTTTTACTAAAGAATATTTTGAAAATTTGCAAGGAAAAAAGCAACAAAAGTGATTTTTTAAAACTTAGGTACTTAAAGTAAATTTTTATGAAGCCAAGAGCAAAATTTATGGGAGTCATTTCTTTAAGTTTGAAGATTTGAATTAATATTAAATACGGAGAGATTTGAAAGGTTTCTTTTCATTTATTTTTTCCACTGTTACCAAAAAACTTTTAAGGACAGGGTACACTAATAGTAAACACATAACAAATGTCAAACAAACCATTTGGGAATTCAATACATGGGTGTTAATTGAGCTTTAAAAATAAGTCATCTATTAGATGCGAAGGTCATGAAAACTTCTATTTTGACTTATAGGAAAATTATTTACAATAATGTGTTTAATATCCACATCCAGATAGAGTTGGTAGCAAATGCAAGGGGAATTTTTCACAAACTGTAGAAATTTTAATATATAATGGTATTGGTTAGAACCATTTGGTTTTTCCAGAGATATGGATTTATTGTTTTTCTTCACTGCCATTTTTAGAAAGCTCCCTCTGTTTTAAAGTCCTCTGAGACATCACAGTGAGGGATATTGTGGCTGTCACATCATGAACTTTTACATAAAGAAAAAGGTTCTGATGCATTTAAAAGCAGAGCAAGACAGATAGAGATTCAAATGGCCAGTTCAATCGCCAACACGTTTTTCCTTAACTGATTATTGTCCCAAGGACAGGTTGATGACACTAGCTGTCCTCATGATTTTTCTTGAAAGACAGTTTGAATAAATATGCAGATTTCCCCTTTAATACCAATAATTTAAGCATGTGTTTTCCATTCCTTCCCCCTCCCCAAATACTTTAAAGCCCAAAGAAAGCTGTGTGCAGTATTTTCCTAGCACATACCCGCACCCTCCTATCTTCTTTGGACTCTTTTTACTTTCATAGCACACCATTTCACTTGACACATTCCACTAAAATCATTATTTGCCTTTGCTCCCTACTGGATCTTCAAAGCAAATACCATATTGAAGTCAATTTTATATCATATATCCAAGGCTTAACAGAATATCTAGCACTTGAGGTTTGTTTAATACATACCTGTTGAGTGAATGAATGAATGATCCTTTGAGAAGAAGCTACCACATTGCACACCCTTTTGTGATACAACCACTGTTTCCATTCGTATCTGAATGGATGAATTCTGCTAATTCTTATGTTCAGACCCTGTCTCTTGAGTGAGATGGAAATTAGGGGAGTGGCGATTCCCAAAAGACTTAACTGACCAGAATGCTCTTGTACTGGTTGTCCTGGTTAATTTGTAGCATTATTTTGACTTCTCCGCTTGCAACTGAAAATGATTCCAAAACTACTAGTATACTTTCCTTTCTTATGTGATAAGAAAGGAAATTCTTAATCATATTTAAATTGTACCATGTAGAGGATGTAGAACAGTGATTCTCAACCTTGGCTGGACATTCAAATCACCTGTGGAGTTGCAACACCTACTGCTGCCTGGGCCCCACCCTGAGAGATTCTGATTCAGCTGTGCTACAGGGAGGCCTTAGAACCCGTTTTTTATTTGAAGCCCTCCCCCAGGTAATTCTAACAAACAAGCAACATTAAGAATTACTGGTGTTGAAGAAAAAGCTGACTCTGTAATGACCTCAAGGCATGCCCTAAAACATGTTTTAAATTTTAATAAATCCCTGATAAAATTGGTTTTCTTTTCATTTTCCTCTGGGTTCTAATAGTTAAGCACTAAAACTTATTCTTGCTAACTGAAGGTGCTTGTGATTTTAGCTCCTTTTGAATGAAATTGTGTTGTGAGAAATCAATGAACTCTATTAAATTGCATCAGTTCAGGAATCTATGGAAACTGTTAGTCCTGTTGTGGTTGACATCTTCTACCAGCAGTCAAGAAAATTAGTACTATATAATATTTTAAAATATGTGCCTAATTTAGGAAGAGTTTCATTTTCAGGTGGACTCCATGTCGTACCTTGAAATAATAGGCCTCATCTTAAGTCAAATGACTCTTCTTATACAAAGAGTTTAGAGATTTATGTCCCTTGTCACACAACAAGGGTATGTGGTCAAAGATGACCCTTTCTATATGGGTAACCTATGTGGTTTACTCACAGATTTTACCTTCTTTCTAATATCTCGAAAACAGCAATAGTCACTGTACTTAGATATGCATGATGGTCCTGGAAAGAGACTGTAGTTTTGTTTTGTTTGTTTTTTTTAACAAAACATCATTCTTCTTTTGCTTCCATTATGAAGAATCCAATGCTTAATTCATACTCACTTCTGAAAATAAAGGGGTTTAAAAATAATTATCACCTATCACTGTTCTGTTTTATATGTGCAGAGGGAGCTGGGACTTTATGTGAATAGCAAACATAGTAATATGTTTGCTGGTTATTTTTTAAAGAGGTAGACGCCACTAAGTTTGGATGTGTGTGAAATGAAGGTTCATAAAAGAAGTTCTAATTTAATTTTGATAGAAAAATAGATAAACCTTTTAGAAACAATTATTAGATATAGATAAACCTTTTAGAAACAATTATTAGATATAGCATCTTGGATGACCTGATTTGGATAGGATGATGAAGCAAATCCCTTGGCTCTCCATCTGTAAAGTAAAGAAAGGAGTCTAATAAATTGAGTGATTTTTAAATTGTGCTCCTCAGTGCCTTGGGATATGGCTGTGCCTCCGAGGCCTTCATGGAGAGTAAGAAGGGTGTCCATTGGCAGAACCCACCTCTGCTTCCAACACGGCAGCAACTTTTACATTAACTTCACCTCCTGACCTTCTCAGCATGCTTTTATTTGAAAAGAAGAGCTCTGTAGCTATAAAAGTTTTGAAAATTCATTACTCTCATTGATAATTTAAGCCTTCTTTTGGTTCTAAATTTCTATAAAAGCCATAGAATGCTATAAAGAGGAAGATCAAGTTATTTGGAGAAGAGAGATGGAAAAGCAAAATCTACTTCCAAATTTAAAATCTGACTCCTCTTTAAAATTGTTTCCAAGATAGGATTGTTTTCACTACTAAACGTAAACTTGCGCAGCGCTTTCCCCAGCAGCTCCTTTCTTTCAATTGGTTCTTTATCCAGACTTAGTTACCTGGGTGAACCAAAGAAATTTTTGAGTCCAGCCTCTGCAGAGCTGGGATTGTCTCAGGTGCCTTGTGCTGAGTTAGATTTGGATCCAGCTACAAAAGTGTTTCACACACCTGAAATGGCAGCCTTCCTAATGTCATGGCCTTTGAGAGTTTAGATAACTACAGATTTGGGGAAAAAAAAAAAAAAAAACAGAAACTTGGGGGGATGAAGAACTGTTAATGTCTTTTGCCACTCAGTTAAATGCCATATAATCCATAGAATACTTGTGAATATAGAGGATGGTTTAGAAATTTTTACAAATATATTTTATTAAAATATGAAAATTAAAAAGTATTGATTAGCAAAGAAAATAATACTCATCAAACATTTGCTTGGTTCAAATGCACATTCCTTTGTGCCTATAAACCCTGAAAAAAAGTGCCACGTGTTTACTAGGCAACATCACAATAATTGGCTCACTGAAATATTTTTCTTAATGACATGGGTAAATCAATGTTTAGAGAAATAAAATCTATGCAAAATTATTAATAGTAATTGTCATTTGAAAAGCAAAGAGAAATAGCAGAATATGTGGATTAAAATGTGATATGGTAGAGCAAGTGCTAGACTAAGGGTCAGAGAATTTTCTACATACTCCTTCTTAACCATGAGTGAGCCACTCTGGTGCAATTTAGCTTATCTGATCTAGGTTTCTTATCTAGAAAATGGGAAACTAGTGTATGGTCTTCAGTTGCCCTCCAGTATGCAATTATATATCATGAAAATGTGGTCAACTTGAGGGTAGGGATCTCAACAATTTAACTTTTGTTTTAATTTTTTAAATTAATATACATATTACTATAAAGACACAATTATCAAATGATTTTCTTTTTCATTATAATTAAATTAAAGATTTAAACAACCTAAAAAGTAATATGTTTAGTTAATAATACAGCAATTTTCAGATAAGTAAATGATAATTTCAGCCATAAAATTTTGAGTTTCTTGTAAAAGCACAATTATGGCAGTGCCTGGTAATAGTCTAGTTTAAATTTTAAAAATGAAACAAAACATAGTTTTAGGGAAATAATGATCTTCTCACACATGATAGAAATCATGAAAACCTACATTTCAAAATTATTAAAATTCAGTATTAAAATTATTGTACATGTAGGTGGTAGATGTAAGATTACATTTTTCAAATTGCATCTCTCAAATTTTCTCTTTGTAAAAGAAATACCAGATTAGCATATTTCCCTTCATTTATCACAAACTGTTTCCTGGATACCGAAGAAATTGAAAACATTTTAATAATAGCCCAAAGTGATTTTCCATTCCAATCTTTTTTACAGGAGAGCACCAGATATTCATTATTGTTTTAATGATGGGCCTCTTGACTCCTAACTAAGGGTATTGGTATTTTCGGTGGTGTCTTGTCCACTTGGGACGTGGTCACTGACACTATAGATCAGCTGGTAGCAGCAAGAATTGCATTGTAATGCAGAACAAATGCGCTTGAATACATGCCCTCCAATGCATTCAGCAAGGCCCTGCTGCCACTTACAATTACAAAGGACAAGAGCCAGAGACACTTCAACAGCAGGAAAGCTTGACCTGAGCGCTGCAGCTCATTTTGCACTGCAGTTATTCAATAAGGCACTGCCCTGTAATTTCCTATCGCATTGTTATCTGTTAGCCGTTTACACAGTCACACCTTCATTATGTCTCCAGTTGCCAGCATTGGCTGTGTGTCACATCTATTGATTGCACTCAAACTGCAATTTACATGGATCACTTGCGACTGTCCTCAGAAAAACTGATATCCCTCTGATGGGTTGGCAGCTCTCTCTTGAGTACCAGAAGCCAGTCCTGACTGTCCAATGGAAAGCAATGTGACTTTAAACAGCCCCAATGTCACTGTTAGTCAACAGCCAGGCTACTCATAGGCATCATAAGTGTCAAGGTGCCATTACTGCTGGATCCCACTCATGACAACTAAATTTCACCAAGTTATGAAATACATAGTGTGTTCCTGTTTTCCCCGACATTTTTCTGCAAAACTATTCATGGGGAAGTGACTTTCATAACACAGGCCATTGATACACTACCCTCTAGTTTTGTGTAGCAAGAGTACAAAGAAGTCATTTCTAATGGGTACTTCTGAATGCAGGTACTTTAAATAAACTATCTCATTTAATCAGGAACACGCTATCATAAATATTCATATCCCCATATTGCTGGTGAAGAAACCCAGGCTCAGGGACTTCGTGTAATTTTTCTAATATCATATAGCTAATAGGTGACCCAACTGAGATTTGAAACCAGGTCTGCTTGATTGAAAAAACCCACCCTCTTGCTCCAATATGCTACGAATAGCCACCCACAAAGGTGCCTCATCGTATACATATTTCAGTGGTTCTTGTTATTTTTACTTCTTTTAAGTATCCCTTGGCCTTCTTCATTTCTCTTGGACTTATCCCTTTCCCTTTCCTATATCCTTGCTGTTTTCAGAGACTGTAATTTTCTCTCTTATTACTTTTCCAAAATACATTCCAACAATACTTTGTGGAGAACAGAAGGATCCTATGAAAAAGAGGCATGATTTAATAAAGTAATACTATATATTTTGCCTCATCTTATTCCAGTTCAAAATTTACCCAGGGAAGAGGCAAAGGAATTCAGTCAACTTTGGGAACTACATTTTCTTTTTTTTTTTTTCCAATGGGAGGTACGGGGGATTGAAGCCGGGACCTTGCATAGGAAGCAGGTGCTCAACAACTGAGCCACACCCGCTCCCCAAGGGCACTACCTTTTAAAATTTTGATAATACAACAAGCACAAAACTATTGGTCACGCATTTGACATTTAGGCAAAATCATCTCATCTTTAATGAAAGTAATAAAAAAGATGTGATGCAACAACGGGTAAAATCAAACCATCAGCTTATTAATTGCATTCTTTCTAGGAATATCTGGAGTATACAATTAAAAGGAAACACCCTGGACTTAAATAAATGTCACTAAAAATTTCCCAACATCACAAAATTGATTTGAAAGTAAACCTCCAACATGGCAATCAAGGGCAATGACATGAGTCTACTGTATTTTCATCATTATTTAACAAATACGTATACATCTTTTAGTGTGTGCTGGGTGCTGCTCTCATTACAAATATTGATTTATTTAACTTTCATAACAACTCTATATGGGTGCTAATATTCTTCTGCCAATGAGGAACATGAAGCACAGAGTTTAAATAATTGCCAAAGGCTGCACAGCTGGTAGGTGGCTTGATAGACTGAATTATGTGCTCTAATAAAAGACAGGTACTTAATTTTAAATGTGAATCCATCATAAATAGCACCTTTTGAAGATGTTACTTTTAGGTAAGATCTGGCCCAAATGAATCAGGCTGGACCTCAATCCATATTACTGGAGGCCTTAGAAAAAGGAGCCGGAGAAAGCTCCAGGGAAGAGCCAGAGCCAGAAGTCATCAGCAGCCAGAAGAGCAGAAGCAAGGAATGACTGAGAGCCCTGTGAGGGGAGGCAGAGAAGCAAGCCCAGGAGCACCAGGGATTGCCGCGAGCCAGCACCAGAATGCTAGGGCTTCGGAGAGAAAGCATGGTCTTGATGATGTCTTGATTTTGGACTTCTAGCCTCTGAAACCATGAGCCAATAAATTCCTGCGGTTTAAGGCAACTTATTGTGTGGTAGTGGTGTATGCCATAGCACCCTGGCAAACTAACATGTCCTGTGGGTTCTGCGGTTTATTCTTTCAAGCAGGATCCTATGCTGTATTTCCTAGTCATGAATTGTACAAATCCATTTATTTTATATGAACCTGAAAGGTTTTTTCGTGAGGCAAGAGCTGGCACTAGTTAATAGTAACATAGTAATAGTTTCTTTTATTTTCACAGCTTTTCATTGAGTAACTTTTACAAATCTTAACTCATTTAGTCTTCACCATAATGCTTTGAGGAAAATTTGATTCCCATTGCACAGAAGATGAAACCAAGGTTCAGACAGTCTCACCTGTTAAGGGACAAAATGATGCCTGCGAGAACATCCCCCATGCGCAGGTTTTTTAAATCATAGATTGATGTATAAATAATTTGTCTGGGCACTAAAAAATATGAAGACAAACAATGGGAATACATTTCTGAAAGGGCTTGCATTGATCCAGAACACGTCAGTGGAATCCCCAATGACTCCAGGAGAAAATATAAAACAGAAGAACCAGAATTATGACTAAGAAAAAGGAGAGACAGAATTAGACAGGAAGAACAGCTTCATTGGAAGCTGTTGATATGTTTTACTTCTTTATTTTACTTTCACCTGAGAGGCAGATCCCCAGGCATGTATTTGCCTTGACTGCAGGGGGTTGCCTTTGTTTTATCAGATGTACCACACAATAGTCGTATGGCTCCTATGCCCATTTACTCTCATGGTTATATTTCTTACTCCCACCTTCGCTTTGCTTTCCATAGTCCTTTCGCAATGGTGGTGGTGGTGTGATGGTAGGTATTGCTATTTTTCCTGGGAATGAATGGGGAGAAGGGTTGTTTTCCATGTAAGCCTAAGAGCAAGGATTCTGTACAGATCTAGGGTTTTGATTAATATGGGAATATACTATATTTCATGGAATTTAGATATATGACCTCTATATGCATATTGAATTGACAGTTAATAACAAAGCTAGCTATTTGAGGAAGGCATCTTTGTCTTGTACTGCCTGCACAAATCTGTTCTAGTCAAATTATGTTTCTTGCTAATGTGTTTAGTTACCTATTATGAGGACCATATCAACCTGGCTATGGAATAATATTGTGTCTTTTACTTATAATGAAACCTTCTGTCACTGCCTGTCAGCTGCGATTGCCTATTTCACTTATATGTAGGCCCAAAACGAAAAGGTAAGGGACAAGACCACAAATCGAACCCAGCCAGGCAGAGGTCATGGTGGTGAAGAAAATAGTAATCCAGAGTTGCCTAATTCCCTTCATTTTTAATCCCTGTTCAGAACCCAATAAGAAACCCACTTCTATTCCTCCTGTTATTTTCCCATTTCTTCCTCTCTCTGCTATGACCAAATGCATGGAATTGTAATACAGATGTTTAAAAATGAATGCCAAGAGTGGTCAAAAGTTCCTGTTTCAGACCATTTGAACAATGTGACAAGTAGTTGCCTATTCATTTCTTTTCATGGGAACATTATAGACAGAGGTAGGAAAAAATAGAGGAAATAATGTATTGTGTTTTATGATATACACATAGCCTATTTCTTGGATACTAGGAGAATTGAGGAAACCAGAAGAGGAAATGAAGTATTTTGACTTTAAAAATCAGGGTAAGAAATTAAAATGGATTCATTACATGAGTCTACCCTAGTTTAAATAACAGAAATGTATTCCTGACAAGCTTCCATCCCTCCTTTCAATTTATTACATTGATTAACATCCCAAACCATTAATTCCAACTGTGTTTTGTTTTCTTCCTTTCTTCGGGCTGTCATACAGCACTCTGGGGATATGACATGGTTCATTTTAAAAATCACTGGTTCCAAGAGATGATTTTGAATGTAAAAAAAATAAAATTAACTCTTTGAACTTTGTCCGTTTAAGACACAAAGGAATGCCCAGGATAAGCTGTGCGTCCATTAATGTAGCTTTAAATACTGATCGTTTTTTTATGATTCAATAAAATATTAAGGGTTCACATTTCAGAAACTAGCAACCAAGGGCATTTTAAATGTAAATGTAAGTAGTTGAACCTATCTAGAATGTTGAAAAGGATTATTTCAGGTCTTTATTTCTCATATCCTGCACAAATATTTAGTAGTAAAATACCATACTTTACTCTATCAAAAGGTCACAGAAATCATAAAACACTGATTCTGAACATTGTTCCTGCAGCTGGCAGAACTATCTAGAGAACACCCAGTAGAAAGAAATGGAATCAGCTATTTTAATTAGCCTGGAGAAAAGATTGATTATCCAAGGTCACCCTGATTGAGTCTAAGATGCCTACAGGATTCATGACAATGGCACACCATCCACGCATCAGTTCTTTGGACCACATCTTTCTTTGGCATGCTTTTCCCTGGGCCCAGGTAAGTCAGTGATTAAAATCAATGTACTGTGTGTGGAGAGAAGAAAGTACATATCTTATGTGTCTTTAGCACTTCCGGGTTCACAAAGAATTTGGCATATTTTTTTCCCATTTGATCTTCACAGCAATTTTGTGGCATATTGCCCCCCCCCCTCCCCTTTTACAGATGAGGCTCGGTAAGGTTAAATGGCATTCCTAAGAGTAGACTTATCATGCTCTCTTCCCAAGGGTAGACACATGTATGTAAGCAGATTTTCAAGTCGGATCTTGTGACTGCAATTCGGGGCACTTTCTTTCTTTACCTCTATTTTCCAAATAGTGTTCCTTTCAACATTAATGCAGAATTTAAGTATGTTTTCTCTTGAAGATATAAAATGTACTTTGGCAAACTAAAACCTGTGGGATGTCAAGCCATAAATAAAACCCAGTACCCAAAGTTACTTGACTTAGGAAGCCTCTGCATTTTTTAAAAATAGTAATCTGCTTCATGTGGAACTCTGTAAGCTCTACTTTGCAGATCTGCTCTATATCATATCCATTCAAGGACATTGATAAGTATGTATTTGGTGTTGTCAAGCCATAAACATGCTGAGGAAAAAAATGAATAAAAGGAAAAAAATTCGAGGGAGAAGCCTTATAAAAAGAACAGACACATTAAAAACTCTTTTCTGCTCCCTTGGACTGTTCTGCTTTCCCTCCCCCGCTCTTTACCAAGCTACTTTCATACCCTTCAATGAGAATGTGAATAAGAATGCATTTGGCATTGCAGACATTATCTCAATATATTATTTTTCAATACTTTCAGGTCTCATGCCCAAGTTCTTTGATGTGAGTTATTTAAATTTAAGAACAATGGCTGAAGATGAAAGAGTAAAAAAGCCCTCTTGTACTATTTCTCTGTTTGTAAAAAGTAACAATTTAGTGTCACATGTGATGATGTAGTGAGTCAGCGAACACAAATATCTCCAGGGAACCCTTTGTTCTGCTATTTTTTTCACCAAGTGGAAATTGTCTGATAGGGGGTGGGAGATAATAACGAAAATTCTGTTCTAAATGAGACATGTTGGTTTATGTGGGTGTTCTTATTTGTGTTGGGAAACTTACAAAAAAACAAGTTAAAATACAGTTAAAGTTAACTGTCTGGAAATCCAAAAATTACCATGAATTAGGAACTGAAGTCATTGTAAAGTTAGTGTTAACTATTGGTACACTAAAGCAAAGAATATGTTTTTGAAAAAGTCAAGGAGTCTAGAGAAAACACTCAGGTATGGGAAAAGTGGACTTCAATTTTTGTTACAAAAGTATAATCTGGGTGATGGCGTGTTATGGTAGAGATCTCAGTTTCCCCTTTTGCAGAATAGGAGGTTAGGTCAGATTCCAGCACTTTGAACGTTTCTTGCAGCTTTATGAGACTGACATTTTTCATACATTTTCATCTTTAGAATACATAGGGCCATTCTATCCTTGTGTTTTATTGTTGATATTTAAACACCACGAGTCTTAACATCCTCAATGGGAAAATGAGGATAGAAAGTCTTTCCTGTCCACAATGTAAGTTTATTCTAAGGGGGAAAATGTTATAAATGAAGTGACTGAGAGTTATAAATATATATAAAATATTTTTGTTGTTGAATTTAGTCATAGTGGAAGTTACATTCAACATCAATTGCCAGCTCCTAACTCATATATATATATATGTTTAATATATGTTTATTTATATATGTGTGTTTGTATGTGTATATTCATAAATTATGCACACACACATAAACTTACTGAAGTTCTGAATCACTGTTTAATATAGTTTCACCTGTCTCAAGGAGGGCTCAGAGAAGTTCAGAAAATTAGCCAGTCAGATTCTAGAATAAAAACAAAACAACAACAAAATAGCAAAGCACAGTCTTTAAAGTTTGAATGACTTGAATTTAAATTCTGACTGCCACTAATAAGCTATGTGACTTTTGGCAAGTTTCTAAAAGTCTTAGCTCTTCATCTGTAAAAGGATATATAGTTTCAGATCTGTTCTTATGGGGTTTTTGTAAAACTTAAATGAGATTCAGTATAATATCTAAGCTTGGTACTGTACCTTAAGCATAATTTAGCATTGAATAAATGTTAAATATGTATTATTAATCTTTCAAAACTATTTATGTACAGGCTTTGTGCACTTGACAGTGGGGAATTAAAGAGTCTTGGTTCATACCCTCATGGTTCTTAAAGTCTATTTGGGAGACAGACATTAAACACAAACAAAAACATTGCACAAAATAACTATAAAATTATAGTCCCTCTATGAGCTATGTAGAAAATCATAGGATGCTATGAGTGAATCCAACAGGGCAGACCCAGTCTAGATTTTTATTTAAGACACTTCTTCCTTGGCACAAATACGTGATTTGGAGTGAAGATAAATTGCAGAGGCAGTATGCCTTCTCTCCAGTCTATAGAGAAAGTTGATTTCTTTTCCTCTTCCAGCTCTCCAAGTGATAGGTTAATGCTGGCCTGCAACTGACCTTTTGGCCTGGCCTGTTCCTCCTAGGAACCTCAATCCTAGTTCTCCGTTCTGCTAGCAGAGCAGGGACTGAGCACAAACTAGCTTCAGACACACATCCGCAATATCTCCTGATCGGGTCACATTGGCTCCTGATCCTAATGTCTCATTCAACTCTTGTTCATCATTTTAAGCCGCCAAGTTGTGCTGATGTGATGTAGGCAACACACAAAAGGCAAAAAGTCGGTCAGAAGACTGGTGTATCATCAAAATTGCTCACTTTAAGCACTGTTTAGGATAATAGAACGAAATATATTAGAATCCATCCTTGAGTTAAATTATTTGTAGTTATACACCTCTTCTTTAAAAGCCTACCCTCTTTTGAGAGAGAAACTTCATTTTTCTTATTGTTTTACCATCACTTTTGCCTAGTCCTTTATATGGTACCTTATGCAAAATAAATAAAATGCAAAAAAATAGCACATATCTACACAAAAATAGTATTTGCATAAATTATACCAAAAATAAACAAATTGTGAGATTTCAAGATAGGTCAAAACTGGCCAAGATAATAGTGCTAAACTAACTTTCAAATCAAGTCCTAAACTAAATACTAAAATCCAGGTTTCAGATCAATATGTTAATGCTTGCTAATAAATTTTAGAGTGGATTTTTTTCAAACCATTACTATTCTAATTAATAGCTTGTGTGATTTAAATACAAAGTGTAATGATAGTTGCTGGGTCATTTTCTTATATTTCTGTTAGATTTATCGAGTTCCATGTGCATTATCTCGAAACATAGGCCATTCTTGAAAAAAATTATTCAAATCAGAAGCAAAATGTGACCTAAACCCTGAATTGGAAGTTCTACTCTGTGCCTACCATATCTGTTTTCCTAATAAAACAAGAGTCAATATATACACACCTCATAGGCAGAACCTTGGCTTTATGTGATGATGGGGATATCTAGAGAGGCATTAAAAAGTACTAATGGCTTGACTGTAACTCACTACTCATTTATGGTGCTTAGCTAAAGCATCTTTCCTTAGTAACTCAACCCAATCACAGGTTTTCTGCAACAACATAAGTAGGACAAGTTTGGATTAGAGCAGGTATACTGTATAAGCTCAAAAGCTTCACAGGCAGAGTCTTACAGCTGCATTTCTGGATATAGTTTAGGTTCTTCAATATCTTTTGTATTCTAGAGAGCAAGCAGGCAAGCTATGTACTATTTCAACATTCACTAGAAATTATCGGCAGCATTAAGCTGCTGATGGTGGAATGAAAATGTTGAACATGGCACAGAAGAGGGATCCTGGTTTGATTGTACTTGTGAGGCTGAAACGAGGTCGACAGTTAAAAGTTCTTAAGAAAATTTGTGAGTCCCATGTCTCTGAAGTCTACCTGTTTGTTTCAAAAATTATTTCCTGGGTCTATTTAATAAGCAATCATATAGAGATTAATATGAACCAGTCATTATTTATACTGATTCACAAATACAAATGCACCTATGAGATAGCAGCAATTGTTATTCCCATTTCACAGATGAAAAAACTGAGGTATAGTTTAATAATTGCCTAAGGTCAGAGCAATGGAGTTAGGATTTGAAATCAAATGTTATTTCCTGTCTCTTTTCAATGAAAAATGAGCTATGATCCATCAGCTGGCCCAGAACAACACACCTGAGCATCCTAATTGTGTCCAGTGTCCTTAAAGGGATTATTTTTTCTTAGATAAGGGAAATTACCTGGAAATAGCTAGGTCCATAAGGAGCCTGGAAAGGGTGTGTTGTCAAGATAGTGAACCAACAGAGAAATTCTGGTATGCCATTTTCATATCAACATGTTAATGCTTGCTAATGAATTTGAGAGTGGATTTTTTTCAAGCCATTTCTATTCTAATTAATAGCTTATGTGATTTAAATGCAAAATGCAGTGATGATTGCTGGATCATTTCCTTCTGATATTTTTGTTAGATTTTTAAGGCTCCATGTGTATCATTTTAAAATATAGGATATACCTGAAAAAATATTGAAAAATATTTCAATTTACAATCTGCCTCCTGTAAACCTTACCTTCTTTCATTCATATGTTACCTTTGGCAATAAAACTATCAGATGAAAGCCCTTTTTAGGTTTGCTATCATTGTTGCCTAAACCAAGCAACAGACTGAAATCCCTCTCTTTATAAATCAGACTCAGATACTAACACCTCTGTCTTTATACGATAATTTTCTTTGTAAGGGGGAGCAGCCAAATGATATGAAGGAAAAAGCAAACAAACAAGCAAACAAACATGCAGCTTCTGAAAAAATGAATACCCCTAAACAGACTGTCTCCCAGGGAATTGCAAATCTTAGTCCTCTTCTGAGGAACTGTGGTGTCTATTTCTTATAGAGTTATTTTCCCTCTTGAAATGATGAGCATTATAGTGAATTAACTAGTTAAAAACTATTTGGTCGGAGAGAATAGTCACTGCATCTTTCTCAGAGTCTAGAAGCCGAATGTTCCATCCATAGAGTCTAAAGCAGAGAGCTTTGCAATCCCAGTGGCTGTTTCCGTGGTTGTAAGCTGGCCCTTTGGGCTTCTCCCAGATAAACTGGCAGTGTGTTTTTATTCCCCACAGTGCAGTGTCCTTTCCTTTCTATCAGGTCCTAGGCATATCCGTCAGTCCAAATGGGAGCTGAGTTTGCAAGCTGACAGAGGATGGAAAGGGTTGGTGGTGCTGATGTCAGAGCCAGAAGACAGTTGTGATTGGATCTAATTAGACCTTGCAGCAGCAAATAGACAAGCTCCCTGCGTAATTGGCTTCAAAGTGGCTGGTGCCAAACAACTAGCAGAGGTGCAAAAAGTAGAAGCCCTGCATTTATAGCCCAGATCAAGAGAGGCAGACCGAAGGAGAGCAACAGAGAGCGCTTCGGATGCGCGAGTCCGTCCCTCCTCACAGTTCCTCCGGCCGATGGAGCACTTGAGCACTCCGGCTCGGATCAGAGGCTCTCAGCCCAGCTGAAAACAAGTCACTGAGAACAATTAGAGCGAGAGAAAGCGGGAGAGCGCGCGCGCGCGCTTGCTCGGGTGCTCAGCCCTAAAAAGTGAGCCCACTCCCTGATTCGAAAAGCGGAAGCCTCAGCGGCGGCGGCGGCAGCAACAGGAGCAAGAAAGGTGAAATTATTTAAGAAGTCCTCTCTTTTTGTATCTGTTGAATCCCAGCCATGGCATCCGTCTTGGGGAACAGCCGAGGGTCCGGAGGACTAAGTAGTCAACTCAAATGCAAGTCCAAAAGGAGGAGGAGGAGGAGATCAAAGAGGAAAGGTAAGGCTCGCTCTTTCCGCAGCTTGCCTGCCTGCTGGAACTCTCTACTTTCTTCTCTCCGTCTTCTCATCTTTATTTGTGGGGTTTTGTCTGTTTTG
This sequence comes from Cabassous unicinctus, assembly GCA_029593785.1. NCBI lineage: Eukaryota > Metazoa > Chordata > Mammalia > Cingulata > Chlamyphoridae > Cabassous > Cabassous unicinctus. The sequence continues at coordinate 15,596 of JAQZBX010017287.1, read as the reverse complement.
AGAAGCTTCACTTTGGAATACTGGTGGGAAGTAAATACAAAGCAGAACATGCCGGGGTTGGTGTTCCTTTGTAAATTGCTATGGGTTTCTGCAAACCGAGAGGGGTCTGTGAACACATAGTAGCCGGCTCAGCAAAAGATCTTTTTGATACGAGACAGTTTTAAAGGAGGATGAGAGGGAGCATTGGAGATGGAACATGTTGTTCTTTTGACTGAAAGGATGGGTTTCATTCCCCCCGTCCCTGACTGCCACTGCCTTTGACCCGCTAGAGATAATGATACCTCAATATAACATTTGTGCCAACATCAATATAACCCAGGATGTGAGACCTAGTGCCAGCGTCCCAGGTCCAAATTGTCTTCTAGGAGGGACGGGCCAAAACCCTGGCAATCGCTTTCCCCACATTGGCTAACAGTTTTTACTTAGTATGGCAACCCCATTATCTTGTAAACACTGGCACCTGCAAAGAACGCAGCACTTGTCCTAGGAGAAATAAGCATAAATTAATATATGAAACAAGAAATAAGCATTGCATCTTGTTAGTGGCGAGAAAACGGTAAGCCATAAAAGGAGCAAAAGGCAGCCTGATGACAGGTTGTTACTGGCAAATTGTCATGCTGTGCCTGTTGTTAAAATTCGTGGAGATGGGCCGCATTAAAGTTGGTAAATTCCTTCACAAGGACCCGGTGCGTCTACAGAGGAGTGTTGATGTAAAATTAGCAGCTGCTCCAACATGAGAAGCACTGTCCTAAAATACCATCAGATCCTAAGAGCCTTCCATAGAAAGATGAAAAGATTTTCTAATGCTGCCTGTTCTTTCCCACAGACAGGAGCTCATATTATTGTCAGCTCCTTATTGTAAGTCTGCAGAAGAAAGTTCAGCTCTTATCATGATTTGAAATATGTCATTAAAAATAAGTGAATAGAGAGATAAAAAGAACAGCTGGAAAGACAACTAAAAGTGATCCAATTTTCCATTTTTTCTAATGTAGAATGCATTATAGATATGGTTAGGGTAGCAAATCCTTCCTTGAGAATTTTCATCTTCTTTGTGGCCTATGGTAAGTTTCTATCTGATCTTTTGCCTAACCGCTCTCTAACAGTCCCCAAACCCTTTATTGCTTCTTCCAATAATAGAAATTAGCCAGACTGTTTGAAGACATAATGTTAATATCAAATAGCCATTAATTATGATTGTATGTCAAGACCACTGGGAATAAATGATCTGATAATTTCCTTAAAAATTTTCAAAGCCTGCGGCTTCAGAACAGGGGTTATTTGGAAATTCTAATTGAACTCTCAAGCTGCTGAAATATATGCTTGCTATTCACTTTGCAATTTGAAGATTTCATTTTGAATAGGACCTGTTAATGTCTTTCAAAGACAATGCTATGAAAAAGTGACTTCAATATTGAGAAAATCACAGAATTTAAAAATGCATGTAACTTTTAAAAGAGATAAAAGGAAACATCACCTTGTACACTTCAAAGTGTTCATATTTCCCTATAATTTTTCTTGCTTAGTCTATTAAAGTGTTTAAAATTGAAGCATATTAAATAATGTATCACAATAAAGCAGTCTACAGAAATACACAGTATAAGCTGATGGGAATTGTTGTCCTTCTCAGAATTCATTTTTCCTCTTTAAATATCAGTCATGTTACATTAGAAGGCATTCAGTTTTGAAAGAAAAGAGGCACTCTGAAGGAAGACTCCATTTGCTATAAACGTAACAATTCAAAATACAGTTTTTTAATATCAAAGATTTCTGTTTTCATTACTTTGACTATAAAAAGCCTTTTAATTTTCATAGCCAAAAACTGAAGAAAGAGTAATCAAGATGAGTATATTAATTTCTATTAAATGTAGATTTGGGGGGGGGGGGATTATTTGTAGCATCTGTTTACAGGTATCTTGGTAGGAAAGTCAAATATTCACTTTTTGGAAAAAAGTTAACAATATAGATGAAAGCGATCAAAGTAAACAATAACATAGCAATCCACGGGACACATTAAATAATGATTTGCATTTTCCTGGGAATAGATTAATTTATATATAATTCCTAGTTATTACAAATGCTGTTTTTCTACAAGGAACAATGGTGAATTTAAATAATGCTATAATATTCATGAATCTTAAAAATATAATTGAGTAGAATAGCCTCAACTTTTTAAGTTTATCTTAGGTTAAACCGGTATACTTGTCACAATTTAAAATTCACACATGAATTGATAATTGTGAAGGAATTTTAGTAAGACTCTATTGAGTACTAAGTGAAGACACTGCTTATGAGTACAAAGTAAAGTCTCTTATAGGTGAATAAATACGATTTGCAAAATAAATTTTAACATTTCTGTGCACGGTGTGTGTGTGTATATGTGTATGTGTTTGTATCAACTTATTCTAATGAACAAGGATCATTTTTGAGTATGCTTCATTACTTTGTTTCCTGGTTTGTGAAATTCTACCAGTTTTCTATAGGTATCTAAAAACGGTTTTCATATGATATGCCTTTATTGCCTAATATAATCTATGGGACCTGAAATAAAATGTTCTCTATAGATAAAGCTTAAGTGTGGTTTTGATATTATTGTTAAATACAATCCATAGTCTCTGGTATGAAATATTTTCCTACACAAGGTACTTTTTTGGTCACCATGCCACACAGAAAGTAGTATCTATTTTTAAAAATCATAAAAGGGAAAAAAACTTAGTTACAGAATATGACTTTGAGATATTAACTAGCAGGGACCTGCATTCCTCTCTTGAATGAACTTTAAAGATACTCAGTAAACCTTCCCCACTCACCAATTCCCCTTCTGTCATGTTATTGGGAAACAATGTTGCACATTTTTATTGTGTTTTTTTTTCAGTTGGGACTTTCTCTTCTAAATTATTTATGAATGATTTGTATTGTCTAGACAAACGAGAAATGTTAGCATTTGACTTTTATATGGAAGAAAGAAAGACAATTGAAAAAACTGTAGAAAGAACAGGGAAAACATCTCATTTTTCCCTATGTGGTTAAGAAATATTCATGTTCCAGGTAATGTGTCAGAAATAATATAACAGTTTACTCTGCTTCTATTTCATTCAGAGAATTTTAGAAAAGTAACAGTAGCACTTGTAGTTTATGCAGACTTCACTGCTACCTGCCATCACTAAATACCCATACAGTTCATTCTTACAGACAGTACTAAACAATGGCACATTATTTTATATTTTTTTGTAGATTTCTAAGGTGATTATGCACAACCAAAACTATATTATGCAGTTATATTAGGATAAAGTTTCCTTATATCAGAAAAGAACAAAATGTGTGAATATTGTAAAAGATATACATTTAAACCCAAAATAATAAAGGTAAAATTTTAATTTTTTATTAGTATCAAATCACCCAGGTAGAATAATAGGTAGAACTCATCAAGCAGTGTAATGTATAAAAATAAATCACTTAAAAATTATCAACCAATCTCTGAATAATGGGATAACTTTAGGATAATAAATTCAGGTAATTTTAGACATATATTTTTAATTACTGAAATAGTACATATTCCTATGTTTTGTGCATGTATTTTACTTTTTTGTCAGTGTATTTTCCCTAAAAGAAGCTATGCATTATCATCAAATGCATTTTTAAATAAAATATTTTTTATTATTTTACCCATTACTATGCAATATGTAAAATGACTGAAGTATCTGGAAATTAAAAAAGAAAAAGTTCTTTCAAGGCTAACATATTCGGATACAGATTGGAAAACTGTAAATTCAGTTGGTTCCCCAAGGTAAACTTGAGGATAGGGTTTTATTTGAGGTATATCAGTCATCACAAGCTAGAAAGGGGAAGGAACTGTGGAGAAGAGTGCATTGAATTTGGGCATCAGCTCGTCTCACTTCTTCCTCTGAGGCATTTGACAGCAAATAAGTAACCCTTGAAATTTAGATGTTGTTCCAGAGTGCTGGGTTATACAGAGTTTCAGAAAATTGAAAACGAATTTCAAAAACACCAACACAGGTAGCTACGTAAAAGTAAACTGATGAGTCACGCCAGGTAGTGGAGAATGAAACAGGTTGCTGAATGTTGTGAAATGCAAATAAAAAGTTGGCAAAAAGGAATAGAATAAGTAGAGCAGATGGATGGCAGACGCCGGATTATTGTGAAATGAAATTCCATGAAAAATTAATGAAATAGAAAGATTGTGCTAAGGATGAAGGTAGAAAGCCAGCGTGGTTCTTCATCTCCCTGCAATGCTAAAGTAATAAATGAGCGTGTTTCATCTTGGCTGGTTCAGGAACACAACTCCTGCACGACAGGCTGTGTCATCATGCTCCACTATGTACTCCGCTTATCTCACGCTCTGACAGCTCAAGAGGAAGGATTGGATTTAGTGATAAAATTAAATTGATTAAACCGTTAGCCATCACCTAATTTTATAGGGCTTTTTTTTTCCTTTCTCTTTTCAGAAATTTGTATTAGTACTTCCAATTTCTAGTGACCCGTGTAATAACAGTAATTTAAGATTGCTTCAAGGGCATTAGATATGATGAGTGAATTTGAATTTAAAATAAAAATATGGCATCCATATATCCATATCTAAATAGTGGCAATTCGGTGATTACAGAAGTGCCGTCCCAGCAGCATTATGTAAGGAAACGCAGAATAAGGAAATTGTATTTTTCCTTTTTTGCGGCATGGAAAGATAATTTATGCTCTCAAAGGATTCAGTGTTTAATTTTGAAAACACACACACACACACACATACAGTAAAGACAGCTGAAATGTTTCAGCAATTTTTATACCTGCCTGCCTGCTTCTTTTTAAAAAATGCTAGAAAATGAATATCAGTACTTTTCTAATATGTACAGTTTTGGACAACTGATAAGGCAAAAAATAATTATACTTACCTGCTCTTCATCATTTAAAAATACTGTCTCTCAATAGAAGTTGCATTGGTAAATTTGCTCTTTATTACTAGCAAACACAATTTCTAAAAGGACACACGTCCATGTGTTAAATAAAATTTTAAAAGCACTTATTATAGACATTCCAACACTAAAAAAGAAGGTGAATGCTGTGTGAAATATGAAAAGCATAGATGTCCTTCACAAAAAATTCAAACGATTGAGTTTTAACACTATCCATGTTGTTAAATGTTATTACAGGAAAAAGACATACAGCAGTGCATTGCCTGAAGTGTAGAAAAGGACTCTGATTCATGTTAAGTATTTGTAAATAAGATGAACCTAAATTAACCCATATCTTTATAATTAAATGTTTTTCTTACACTTAAAGAAATACATATGGCTAAATACTTGATTATGCAAAAAGAATTGTTTATTTCTAGCTATCAATATATAATTGACTTAAGAATATACGACTATCAAATAAAGGGACCTCACTTTTGAAAAGAGAAAAAAAGGCTCTTTAAAGTCTTAATCCACACGTCAATTTGATATGCTCTTGTGAGATTTTTGAAACCAGAAAGGGACAGGTACATTTGAAAATGTAAAAGCTTATAGCCAAACTAGACTCTTCTACTCACAGACATGACTATCTTAGCTAAATATTTTTGTATCAAGACATCCTGTTTTCTGATTAAACTTTGAGCTTTTATTTATTAGTTTATTTTATTTAAAAGGAATGGGGAACTAGGTCTGCTGCATCTGAATTCTTGATTGATTTTGTTTAAGCAACATATAGCAAATATGGCCCTTAAGTCCCTACATCTACTGTCTGCAAATTTTTGAGTGAGTCTGATTTCCTAGGAACCCTCTCGAAGAATTAGCAATCTATAAATTGATATGTTTACATTTTAAGAGACCTGTAATTTGCCTGAATATTAATTTGGTCATTTGCAAAGACAGCAGAGTTTTTCTGAAGAAGGATATATATTGAAAATAAAGAGTTAATTTGAATGCCTGAATACTCTACATATACTATGGGTATTTAATCATCTTTTATTCTAGTTGTAGGTATTGAGTGTGAAGGGTGGCAAAATAATTAAAATTTTATTATTTTATTGATGAGAAATGAATATAATTAGTATCTGGTAAGAAAATGGCTGGTAAATGTCCTTTTTGTGTTATGAAATACACATATATTTGCATTCACTACCATCTGCTTTAAATAATAGAAACTACCGATAGTCAATGTCAAAAATTTTTAAATCTCAAAAAATAGCAAACATAAATTTTATATTCATATTAAGAAATGGGTTATGCTTGATTAAGGAACAGTGTGCAATAAATGAAGTATTCTTTTAAACATGGGAAAGTAGCAATTATGTTAAAAATTGAAAAGAAGTATAATATTAGTGCTTAGGTGACATAGATTTTTAAATAATTTCTTTTGAATCTCTAAGAGATGAAATTTTTAAGAGTTTTTTGTTTTTGTTTTTTTACCTGTGTACATTTAAAATTACAGGATTGAAGGTGGTTTCACTGAGTTGCTTCCCATACAGGGAAAGCAATTAGAGCAGTCATGTTTGTGTAACTGCTAATTCAGTACTAACATGAATATTCAGAGTAGCTGAAATCTCAAGCACAAAAAGTCCAGCTATGTTTCCACACCTAGTGTGATCAAAATCTCCCACGGATTAGAGAACGAAATCCAGCAGTATAGATACAAAGGTGAATTAAGACAATTATTATTTTTAATATAAATATTTGTTCACTCTCCTATTAATACTGTTAACTCAAATCTAGTTACATTCATTCCACTGAGCATTTTTATAACTGTGTCAATAGATAACTCATTTACAAAATAAGTTTTTACATTATAAAATAGATAAAGGTTTCTTTCTGTTGCTGTTGTTGTACTACTGGGATAAGAGCATAATATGATTAATGAAAGTAACATTGCTGAGAATATATTTGTAAAATCTCTTTTCTGTACAGTCTAAGCTAGAGAACATATCTTATGCCTAAATGATAGCTCAACCCTTTCAGGTAGTTTGCATATAATAGACTATTCCTTTAAATACTTTAATTGTGCTATGAAAATTTTTGTAGATTTAATTAATCTTTGCTGCTCCATTTATTTGAGATGAAATCTCTGATTTTTGTTTCCCACAGCTGATAGGAGATTTGTCTAATCATTTTGTAATGTCTTACATGATTTCTAAAATATGCCTTCTCAAATACGGTATTAAAATGGAAAAGCAGGGACTCAGTTCTCTGACTTTAGAGCCTACCACAAGTTGAAAATGCTAACCAGAGTGAAATCCTTTCTTATATGGTTAAAAACAAACAAAATGTGGGTTGGCTACTGTGTATAAGAAACAAGCCTTGAGAATCACAATAAACTAGTTCAAAGCATTTACATATGACACCAATAACTGATTTTTAAAAAACAGATTTTGTAGGTCTAAGTCTATCAGAAGTACACAGACTTCCTCTCTTTTAAAATAAATGCAATATTTCCTAAAAATTTAATTGCATTTGGAAAAGTGCAATTTGATAAACATGACAGAAACATCAGCAAAATTGATTTTGACCTCCTCTAAACCCTAAATCTGGCTGGGTGCACTCATCCTTATCTACAACAGATGCTACACTTGCATTGAGTTTATGGCTGTGAAAATAGATGTGTCCTTAGAAAAAATACCTCATCTCTTTATATTCAACTGTGTTCAGGTCTAAAAGTTGAAAAGTAAAATTGTATACAAGCTCAGACACTATCTGGCATGTACAATTGTAAAAACAAAAGACTGTTCTATGAATTGGGGTGATGAGCAAAAGAATATTTAAAAAAGAATACCTTTCACTGTTCCTTAAGTAAATGAAAACATAAGTGGCCTAATTTAGATATTTTACTTGTGCTTTAACACTAAATATTAATACTGTGGATGAAATGTTTAAAGGTCTTTCCAGAATGTAACATAATTCTAACAGAAAGTGACTTTTTATCCAAAATATATGCTGCAAGGAGAAATTTTAAATATTTAAATAATTCCATACTGCCAATTTTAATTGCTAAAGAAGAAATAAATAACTTTGAAATAATCGTGCTTACAGCCCTAGGAAAAATACTAGGACAAACTGTAGCTTTTTGAAAACTCAAAGACAGCGGCAAGGGGAATCCATGAACTTTGGTAGTCTTTGACAGATACTGTGCTAAGTACAAATAGCGTCACCTGTAAAAGTAGCTTTGATGCGTAATAAATGTATTATTCTGATATCCTTACACTATTCCACTCCCAGGAACGGAAAACAGGAGTATATGCAGCACTGATCAAAAATTGAGAGAAATTATTTATTTATTAAGCATTTTCATTATTTATTAAGCATTCGGAAGGTAAAGTTATTCCTTTTTAAGTCTAACAAATTTGAAAGTTCATATAATTTCATGTAATCACCTGGGTTTTTTAAATTTTTTATCGGGGAAGTTAAACCATAATTTGGGCTTTTATATGTAGATAATGAATAGAATTTAAGTCACTAAAATTTACACTTGTATGCACATATTCCTAATATATGTGTGCAATATGTAGAGTTGACAGACTATGTATTTAGAGATGTAAAATGCATTTAAGCATTTATCGAAATATTCTCTAACTCTGGACAGCAACACTCTGATATGTAAACATTTTCAGAAGGGCATTTTTAAAATTATGCATAGAAAAAATCATAACTAAGCATCTGAGAGCACAAATTACTGAGAGACAGTGAAATAATGATCATGGATTGTGATCATGCCTTCCAGTACAGAGGAAGACATTAATTGTTTAATTGTAACATTTTCAAGGCATCATTTTTTTAATTCCTCTGTGTGCATTTCAGTTGAAATGAAACAAATCTTTTAGTCTTTGGCAATAATAAAAAATGATCTATCCTTTTATATCATAAAATAAGAGAAAAATAAAACCCATACTGGTATGAAAGGATTTTAATAGAAGAAGAGGGAAAGAGAGAAAGAATAACTTACCAAGTCTCTTTACTCATTCTGAACCCTGATTAGAGTGCATTTCCTTGCATCTTATTTTATGTAGCTTTCAAGAGAGAAAGGGCACTTGATTTAAAAGTATAGGGCATGCTATCCAATTCTGCTTTGTTTGCAATTTTGCCTTAAACATTATATGTGTATTCAGACAAGGACTGACTATATTTGGTGTGTGTAAGTACCATTTATTCATTTGCAAATACATCCCCTGTGCCCACTATGAGCTAAACAAGGAGCTATGCACTGCAAAAGACTCAAAGAAAAAAAAAGTTGACAACATCCTTCTCTCTGAGCTTATATTGTCTATAGGGATATAGATATAAAAATGTGAAATCAAAATATGGTATGAAAACAACCTACCATGACTCTAACATGGTATTAGAGTCTATAGGAAAATTTTTGTTAAGTATAAAATGCTAACAAATGTTTTTACAAAGTTCAACTTCTATTGTATTTCTTCTATTATTTGAAGTGGAAATCCTGCCTAAACCTAATCCATTAAACTAGAAATGTCTCTAGGTTTCACCCCATGACCAAACTTTCTTATTCCCTTCACAGTGCCAAAATACAGTAGCTACTCATTTAAAACCGACTGAGAAAATGGACTTCATTTTTTAAATAAAATTTTCTTAAAGAAATAATCAGTACAATTTAGTAGAAAGGGAAAAGTTTCTAAGGAGATTGTGTACAGATCAGATGAACTATAGCAGTTTAGATAAAGGATCAATCAATGTGAGGTTAGTATGAGGGATAAGATCTATAAACCATCTTTGGTATAATAAAATCTAGGACAGATGTCATTTCTTCAGTTCTTGTTTTGTAGAATTATCTCCAGGTTTGAATGGCTGGTGTTGCTTCTGCCTGCGTCTTGACTCCTCAAGGACCAGGCCATGATACTATCTGTGTGTTCCCGGAATTTGGCATTATGACTGCCTCGTTGTGCAAGATCAATAAATATTTGTTGTAGAATTAACTATCAGATTTAGACTGTAAATTTCTAAAAGGTACTGTCTGGTTTATTTTCAAGCAATAACTAAATTTGGATTTATTCATTCAGTGTTCATTGAACATCTTAATGTGTCACCAAGTTAAATTGTAGGGATTAACCAGTAACGAAAGTTCTGGAAAGTGTTCTAAAATAGCCAGAAAGCAAACCTCAGAATGGCTCCACCTTCTTTGTAGTCTATTCTGGAGAGATTCTTGATACATATTTTACAAAGCCCTCTTTTCAGAAAGCTTGGGCGGCATACTTCATTTTTCCCTAACTAGCCAAGATGATGGTTGGCATGAGTGTTTTGTATGTAAGAAAGGGGATGAAATCCTCAGAACCAAATTGTAAAAAGCTTGAGAAGCTTCCTAAGAGGACAGACCTTTTAACACTGGTGTCCCTCACTATTACCTTGATGGCCTCTCTTTCCTGTACTTCCTGAATGGGCATCTAACATTTGCACACTAACAATACCCTTCCTCCATTGCTTGCCTGCTTTGTGGCTCTGTGACATGTGACTGTGTATCTTTGCTTTGAATCCCCCACACCTCTAACAAATTGCCTGGTCTTCCTCTTTTAGAAAGGCCCAGACACTGCTGAAGTAGTTAGCCATAATTTTGCGTTGTGCACAAAAATTCAATTCTCTCTTCATTGCTGAAGGCAAACCTTGCCTTCCTCTGTAGAATACAAAACTCTAGCAACAAGATATTAAATAAGTTAAATTACTGACATCTTATTTGTAATATGGCTTGACATTTTTTTTGCAACCAAGGATGGAATCTCTTTCATTGGAGGTCATATAAAGTGGGATGTGTACTCATCTGTCTAATGTAATTTAAGTAGAATTAATTCATTTACTCATAGCAGTTTCCACTCTCACTTTCCAACTCAATATATTGAACATATGATACGTTGTGTAAAAGATGGGTGTCACTGAATTTTTCTCTAGTTTCTATGTATAATAGCATGTTTCGGGGTCTTTCTTATCTCTTACATAATCTAAAATTTAGGAATGATCTCTCTGTCTCTTTCCCTCTATGCCTTCCCCCATCATATCTCTATCAGATATATTCTAACTGAGCAGTGGAAATATAGAACCTCACTCAAAATGCCACTCTAGAAGATAAAATAACTTAGTGAGCACTAATTACTTTCTCAGTTGCTTTGGACATAGTGAAGTTAGCTGCAGTTGTTAGACTAGATATTTATTTGTAATAAAAGGAAAGTCTTACAACTTGAACTTCAGGGAAACAAGAAGGAAATTGATAATATTGAAATTATAAAATGAATTGCAAGTTACATATATAACATACAATTTGTATGTTATATAAAATATATACATTTGTATATATTTATGCATAATAAGCTATAAATTCTACACAGAGGATTCTGACAATAGTATCCATACCTCTTCACTATGAAACAGTTTTATCCTTAAAGAGTGTGGCTAAGGAAATTGCCTTTACTCTTGACTCATTTGGATTTTCCTTCTTTCTGTGTTCAGATTCAGTTGTACCTCTAAAGTGTTTCCAAGATGCTCTTGATTCATGTCTCTCTTTTGGAAAGGTTATTTATTTATATCAGAGTTCTTATTACTAATATCATAAACCACCTCTGTGTCTGAAAATATTCACATTTCACATTCAATGCCATTATCTACTATATTTGAAGCAAGTGTCATTCCTCCATGTTCCCTCTTGGCCTGGGAAAGGCATTTTCTCTTTGCCCAGCCTTGACTCCTAGTTCATGTGACTCTCACTTAAATGTGCTCTGTCCTGACTCTACTGAAGCAATGGGTATGTGTTTTATCCTGGTACATTTTTGTAGGACAAATGACCTTCTATTCTGGGTTTATGTCAAAAACAGGCTCCCTACACTTGATGGAGAAATATGAAATAGAAAAGATTATGCGGCAGTACCTGTGTAATATTACTGAACTCCTCTCTGGTTCCAGGAACAAGGGATTTTGTTGTTTACTCATATCACAAGCAAATGTGTATTAAATACCAATTCATGAAATTGGATGTATCTCTTTTTACAGAATGTGGACCTAGCCCAAAAGGTTAACAGATTAAAAGAGGGGATATACCCTAAAAGATTCTTTTAGTTCAGACTCCTCTTCAGTGTTTTCAACAAGGTCCCCTTGATTAGTCAAGTGTAAATCTATGATTCGGCCATGAAAACTAATGTCCATTTGGCACATAGGCGAGATGAACTACAAATTAGCAGCTGATATTTATTGAGCACTTTAATATTCTAAGCACTTAACTTGCATTGCCTCGTTTATTCATCACAATAGCGCTATAGGGTAATTACATATATATGATATATTACAGATACACTGTAATATATTGCATATATACAGTATATTGCAGATACACTGAGACATTGAGAGGGTAAGTAACTTACCTAAGGTCACGTAATTCAGGAAGTGGCACATCAGGCATTGTTGTTCTAAATCTCCTCACTGAGGAAATCCTACATCAATTTCTGCTGTGTTTTCCTAGGTTAAGTCTTGCTATTCCACAAAGGATTTAGGAGGCTAGAATTCTCCACTTTTAATATGGAACTTAGGGACAGATTTCTTCTGTCATTTGGTTTCTTAGTTTATGGTTGCATGCAACTAGAACCTTCAGCAAGATTCTTACCAGACTATCCAGCACCAAGGCAGACAGCGCACTAACGGCAAGCAGGGCACACACCCATGCTTCCTCCACTCTGGTCGCAGAGCCTCCCGGTGTTCTGCACTTCACAGAACTCAGTGAGTGCAATGCTTCCTTCGACTTGATGGGGTGCTTGTCTCCTATGGAGATGCTTCCTGAAGTTGGTGCACTTCATGTTTAAAAGTGAAGACAAAGCTGGCAAAGATATATGCTGCTAATCTCTAAATTCTAAAGGATGTTTCCATCTACTGATATTGTAGTATTCTTCAATATAGCAAGGTAGCACAGATAATGACGGTTTATAGTTAAAATAATCTGTCAAGACTTATTGTCTTTGTGATTCTCCATGTGCTATTTTAACTGTATTACGTGCTATTGGAACTATATTTTCATCAATATGATGATTTTAACTGTTTAAGCTACATTTTAATCCATATGGTTTTAACTATTTTAACTGTTACATATATAGTATGTGGTCCTCACATATATAGAATAGCAAAAGGCCTGTCATATATTCAGTGCCCTTTAAACAGACTTTTAAGATAAAATTTAGAATAAGATGGAATTATTGTGCTCATTAGTCTAAGTTAATGATAAAAAAAATCTAGATAGAGATAGACAAGCCACACTTCTAGTCACCTTTAGAAATAATTCCTAAAAGCTAAAGCTTACCATTAGGATATCAGTGGCCTTTTAAGAAAGCATCATCTCTACCTCAATATGGACCAAAAAAGTGTTAAATTCTATTTTAATCATTTCATCAACATAATATCTCTAGTAGGTAAGAAATATTTGCAGAATTTGAATAACACAGAACTTGATTAAATAACACCCAGAAGTTTTTTCTTGATTCTTTTTTCATAAATGTTGTAACCCTTAAGAGATGTGAATTTTATCATATTCTGCCTTTGTTTCCTCCTTTCCTGGCCCCTCCAAAGACCCCTATTTCTAGTTTAAAATAGTGTGAATTATCATAATTCTAAGGCTGATCTTCATGAATTTAAATAGTAGGAGGATAATTTTCATCTGCTCTTTCTCTAACTTGAGTAGAATCGATTATATATTTTTCTTATTGAAGATGAAAAGGATCCTAAGAGATCATTAACTCAACATCTTCATTTTGTAGATGAGGGGCATGAGACCCAAAGACGATGGGTGACTAGTTCAGAAAGCAAGATAATGAAAGAGCTTGAATTCGAATCCAGGTTTTCCAATCAAGTGTTCTTTGCTTAAGAGTGGCCCTTGGTCACCCTTGGTGTAGAATCGAACATGTAGGTACAGAGAGTTAGTTATGAGAGTGGGGGACTTTAGAAGGAGGGAAATTTTAGGGTGAGTGTGCACAAAATGGAAAGGCAGATAGTCAGGGCAGTATAGACCAAGTTGCCCCTTAAAAGACACACCCGGAAGATCTTCTGCATTGCTATTAAAATGGTAACACAGAAACACTCTGTTAATAGTGACCATAGCAGCCCTGATGTGAAGCCCTAATACAAAAGAGCCTACAAAGGAGAGTTTTATATTCTCTTTTCAGGGCGATGAAGATTAATATGCAACCAAGCTCATAAAGCCTTAATGACTGTATAATATATGCATAATGTTTAATGACTATATGGTATATACATATACACATATGAAAATTATATATTTATATATTATCTCCATTGTATATATATGTATATATTCCACTGTGTTTTTACTTGCTTGAGTAATATAATTTTCTGGTCTTAATGTTTAAGAAAACCTTAGAGACTATTGAACTATACTCCAACACACAAGGACCCTCTTGTTTCATAGATCCATATTATATGTATATTGAAGTTCAAAATAATAATCATTATTTTAAAAGGTAAAAAAATACTTAAAGAATAACATGAATTAAGTTTAGAAGTAAGAAAATTTTAAATTCTATTTCTCAAAAACCCAGAAAGGAAAACAATACACACAAAATGCCTTATACTGTACAGGCAAAGCTAAATCTAGATGAGCACATTTTTGTTGATATAGTCAAATTAGAAATTAAAATAAACTAAGTATTCATTCTTTAAAACCTGAAACTAAATTTGAATATTATAAAATGTATTCACCAGATTTAAATACACTATTTTTGTTGTTGTGCATCTAGATTTGAAATGGAAACTTTCTACTACCTTGTGTGCATGTCTCTGTGTGTTTGTGTACAGGATATTTTTCAGCCATTTTTAGGCATAAACAATAAATTTAATGTTTCCATTTTTTAGATTAATTTAAGATAAGTTCAGAGTCTAGACTAGTGATTCAAAGTCAATCAAATTGAAGGGGAGCGGATGTGGCTCAAGCAGTTGTGTGCCTGTTTCCCACATGGACGGTCCCAGGTTTGGTCCCTGGTGCCTCCTAAAACAAACAAAAAAGAAACAAACAACAAGCAAACAAATGAAAAAACCAACTCAGGGAAGCCGATGTGGCTCAGTAGTTGAGCTCCGGGTTCCTGCATACGAGGTCCCATTCCTGGCCCCGGTACCTAAAACAAACAAACAAAAAAATTGAAGCCACAGGTAAACATTTATGCTCTATTTTAAATTGAATGAGTAAATGGATGAAAAGTAGATTGCTGAAATAAATTTGAATACAGCATGGTCAAATAGTTCATGTGAAATTACCATATGATAAATGGTCCTGGAAATGTCAGCCTTTCTTTTTTAACAAAGGCAGTTACATAATTGAGATTTTCTTAAGAAAAATACATTGTGCCCCCACAGTATAACAAAGGATATTTACCACTATGTAGAGTAGGTGCAATTCCATCACACAAAAATTGACTAAAATTATCTTCCTATATGTTCAAAATCTTAGTTATAAGATCATTTTCCATAAACACCCACAGGTAAGATTTCTGGGCTTTTAGAAATTCTTTCTAAATAAGTCACAAATTCCTGGTCACGTTTCATTAAAGTGGATTTTATTAAGTGGGTAACATATTATCCACTGGAATTAGAGAAGAGAGTAGCCTGAGAAGATTTCTTTCGATC